>CM037867.1:34323209-34575709 GCA_021292105.1 Anadara kagoshimensis | reverse complement strand
CACTAAACTGCTAAATGGAACATTTACACGCATAATTATTTTGAAGCGACCAGACTAACTCATGGCGACACACGAAGTGAAGACTATAGTGTTGGTTGTCTGATGATATACTACAGACCTGTCTAAAGTTTAACACTCAGTTGACAAATAAGTGCCGAATCGGCAGCTCATTTCAGCGCATCGTTGCCTAAAACTCGAAATCTTTTCGGCTGCTGCTATCTATCTCTCGATAGCTTTTTTGTCTTTCGCTATCGATATGTCGGTAATCGAGTTTCGATTCGTTTTCATTAGCTAGGTATTAAATTTTTGACCGGCCTGTACTGGACTTCCACAGACTGATCTGATAGTAGTTGTAATTGTGGAACCGTTTAAGGCAACAAACTTCCGCTTTTAAAAGGCAATATTTAAACATTTAACGTTGCTCTTTTTCCTGCTCCATTGACACATAAAGACGGCAATTGAATGTGGTGATCCGAATAAACAGCATCTAAAGTTACTGTAATTTGTAAGGGGTATTCGACAAGGGACTACACTCAAACAATAATACTATATATCATTTCTTTCATTCAGAAATTATCCCTTCAAGCGTTTTGTTGTATGTGAATTAGGCGATACGCATAAACAGGTTTTTGTTAAAAAAATTAACGTGCATAATATATGTAGGGTATAGTGTTATATAAATTAAATCGCTTATAAACAACTGTATTGTATAATCAGTATAATATTTCCTATATTATTCGATTTAATTAGGAGAGAGAGAGAGAGAGAGAGAGAGAGAGAGAGAGAGGTGCTCCCTCCGTAGACATGCTTGTGGTTGACTTTTGAATTTTAGTTTGGACATGGGCAGGTATGTTTTGTGGTTGACTTTGCGATCGAGATCGGTGTTTCGACATGGACTGATATGTTTGTATCGACAAGTATGTTTGTTTTTGACTTTTGCGATCGGGATCGATGTTTTGACATGGACTGATATGTTTGTAGTTGACTTTTGGTACTTCGGTTTTGACATGGACCAGTATGTTTGTAATTGACTTTTGGGATTGAGGCTTGGACATGGACTGATATGTTTGTAGTTGACTTTTGGGACGTAGGTTATTGCATTGACCGGTATATTAGCAGTTTACTTTTAGAATTAGGGTTTGGACATGGACATGCTTGTTTTTGTTTGATAATTCGTTTTTCATGTGAATACTGTTATGTGTTAATCATTTTTTTATTTTGACTTTTTTTCAGATGATGTTCAGGTGAGGTGTAAGCCATTGAGAGCAAAGAGATATTTATCTGATGGTCACTGTACATCGATGAAGCCAATAAGAGAAGTTGTGTGTGCTGGACAATGTCTGCCATTAAAAGAGCAAAATTTACCGTGGTGGACGGAATTCATAAAAGCGGGAAATAAATTAAAGGAATGGAGGTGTGTTGAAGACGTTGTCAAACGGAGGCGGGTTAGATTATTCTGTAAAAATGGCCAAATTCGAACTTACAGGATTAAAGTTGTGAAATCGTGCAAATGTGAGGAATTTAAAAGACACAACGACACAAAAGTGAGAAAAAGGAGAAAAAACAAAAACAGACAACGAAAAGAGATAGGCGAAGACGCCATAGGCGTAATAGAAATAAACTGAATAGAAAAACAAATCAATATTAACTAGTAATAAATAGGTGTTGTAAAACAAAGTTTAAAATGGATTACAATTCGTGACAAAGACAAATTGGATGCCAAATATTGTGTGAAAGATATATGTATGGAAGTGAGTTATGAATGAAATTCTTGTTCAAATGCTGGGCTGTGGCTTGGTAACATAGCCTTAATTCCATGGATGTTACAAGCGATATAATTGGATTATTCTGTTGGAATAATTTTACAGACTGTGGAAATTAAACGAAACGAATATGACACATATTGAATGATTCTGTTGTGAAATGCTCGTATTATTTAAAATTCGTGTCACGTGCTTAAATGCACAAACCATTGTGATATTTGTGGTGTTACATATCGTGTGATAAATGAGAGAAAAATATATATAAGTATTTTATTAATATAAATTGGATATTATACGAAAGCGGATGAAAGTTAAATGTTCATTTATATCCTCCATTTCTGTAGGTACAAACGTCATTCTATTTCCGGAATGGCGTCAAACCATCAGCTTTCCATATTTGTATGAGAGATGATATATGACGTCATACTTATCTAAGTGACGTTGACGTGTCGTCATTGTTGGTAATTTTTGTGCAAGCTTACTGTTTCACCTTATGTTACCTGCTTAATTGATACATAAAGAGACCAAATCTGAATTTTGAATATTTTCCGGATCTAGGATTCATTTTAAATACTGTAAACATATTTATTTTCGCGGTGTACTAATTGACGTATCGTCGGCCACGCCCACAATGTTCCGACATGCTTGAATTGACGAATCGCCGGCCACGCCCACAATGTTCCGACATGCTCGAATTACACACAAAAAGAATGAAAACTCTGCCTAAGTTGTCTCCTTAATGACGTCACTGACACTAGTACGTCATTAGTTGCCGTGACGTTGCTTTAGTACCGTGATGGCGGTCAGTGTCGGAACATAAAAGCTGTGACCCGCGATACGCCAATTATCGCTTATTTGGCGGTTGTTTGTTTTGCGCAAAAATTAATACCAAGCAAGAATTATGTTTTGCTTAGTGTGTTATAGTAAACATTTCAAAAACGCAAAAATTTAACAATGCGGATATGTCTAAATTTCCTATGACGCGAAAATAGATACTTTTACAGTAATAATTAACGGATCGCCGGCCACGCCCACAATGTTCCTACAAAGGCTTGGCATGCTTAAATAACACAAAAAAGTACAAAAACTCTGTCTGAATTGTGCCATTTAATGACGTCACTAACACTAGTACGTCATTAGTTGCCGTGACACTGCTCTGCTACCGTGATGGCGGCCTTTGACGGAACATTATGGGCATGGTCGACAATACGTCAATTCCAACCAAACTGGGATGGGACTGAACATTCCCGAGGGTATCGGTAACTCAAGAGGCAATACTAAACATTTGTCATAAAAAATTCTGTTTCTTAAAATTTAATAATAAAAACTAAGCTATGGTTTATCGCTCATAATATTGAGTTGTTGCTTCTATGTTTCTTAAACATCTTTAAAATATTGGAATTTCCACAATTTTGGTCTGAGCACTACTGATCAGTAATTTTATTCCGAAATGGCCGTCTAGTGTAGCAAAATTGAAACAGGTTTAGTAAAAATCACGTCGTTTCTGATTGGCTATCCAATCGTAGGATAGAATGTCTGGTTTTATCCCAAAGAATCTTTCTTCTTAATTTAGAATTCTGATTTGGTCTTGAACAGTATTATATGTTTATACGGTATACCTTTTACGGTTTTAGCGATCCGTCGACAGAATCATACATTATAAAATATTTGTTCAAAGTTTTGGGGGTTTTGCATATAACTGAAAATATTTTAAAGCATTATAGTTTAACACTGATTCAGAGATTTTTATTACAAATTTATCATCTATTTCATTAAAAATATTTAATCTAATCTCTATGGATACTGAAACCAAGAATATTGTTACTATGGAGACTGTATCCATGGTGACCGTTTTCATGAATAGTTACCATGGGTACTGTATACGTACCAGTGGACACATTAGCCATGAAATCTGTTACCATGGTTACTGAATACGAACCCTGGGTACTTTAGCCATGAATACTGTTACCACGGATACTGTATACGTAACCATGACCACTTAAGCCACAAACACTGTTGCCATGGATACTGTTTACGTTAACATGTGTACCATGAACAATGTTACTATGGACACTGTATACGTAACTATGGATATTTTGGCTAAGGATATTGTTACCACAGACACTGTAATCATAAATACAGTAACCACAGATACTGTAGCCATGATTTCTGTTACCATGGATACTGTTACCATGAATACTGTTTACATAACCATGGATACGGTTACCATGAATACTTTTACCATGGATACTGCTTGCTACACCAATACCACAACCATGAATACTGTTACCATAGATACTGTAGTCATGGATACTGTTAAGTTTTTTAGTGTTAGTTATTTATACAGGGCTGTTAAAAATTATTAATCATAATTTATACTCTATAGAGTAACGGTGCATCATTTTATTTTCGCATTTGTCCCAGAAACCTTTTTGTCATCCAATTCAAGATATAATAACCTCCCGTTAATCATTTTATAAATTTAATTTTTGCGTATTTTATTTTCGTGATCCATCAGTATATATAAAGCTAATATCGCGAAAATAAAGTCCTCGCGAAAAAGGTGATTTTTCAGTATATGAAATATCAACGATATATATTTATATATATATTCACATATTCATTCCGGAAACAGTCGATGCATTATTCATGAATTCATGTCACAGTGTTGTTGTTCACTCAATGAAGAAATATAACG
Source organism: Anadara kagoshimensis (assembly GCA_021292105.1). NCBI lineage: Eukaryota > Metazoa > Mollusca > Bivalvia > Arcoida > Arcidae > Anadara > Anadara kagoshimensis. Next base: position 34,571,248 of record CM037867.1, on the reverse strand, counting down.
AATTCAAATTCAAAACTGTATATGACGAGTTCAGCTAGTTTGTTAAATGACGATCTATCATCATAAATCAGAATTTAATGTACTTATAAAATTTTTTAAAAAAATATTAAAAATGATGAATTATTTGCCAAGTTTTACTCAAGATGATTTTCTTCTGAATGTGTTAAAAATATAATTTATATTATTGTATAAGGTTAAAATAATAATAATCAAACACAAACATACTGCTCAGTGTTAAAATCCCAATTCCTGAAGCAAAGTAAAAACGGGCAAATCAAGTTTAACACGTGACCTTCCACTAGGGATGTGAGACCGGATGCGCCGGAACTTAAACACGTAAACTTCCACCAGGCCTATCTAGGGGGACGGGACCGGGTGCTCCTGAAATTAAGCACGTACACCTCCACCAGGGCTAGTTAGGGAAGTGAGGCCGGGTGTTTTGGGACAGTTCAACTAACCTACCAAGGATTTAGGGGCGGGAGATTTGTTCCCACACCGTTTGAGGTGTCCCCACTATGCCAATTATAGAACCAATAATAAGATTAACGTTTGGACACACACACACGCACAATATTTCTCTCTCTCTCTCTCTCTCTCTCTCTCTCTCTCTCTCTCCATAAATAGTGTATTCAGGGCATTTCAACCAATCTTGTTTATTTTCTTATTTTTCTTATTATTTATTTTTTTATTTTACATTTTCAAACAAAATGGATTTTTAAAAATACTGAAGTAACCCGAATTTATAAAATAGTGGATGTATGCTAAGTTATATCTGCAGCTATAATTGGGAGAACAACGACACTGTTAAAATCGTTACCATGGAAACCATTTGCATTTTTGAGACTGTATCTTACTACATTTTATTGTAATCCTTATCATTATTATAAATATGTTGACCGTTATGATGTAAACCACATATAAAAATAAATTCTGTTGAATACTGAAATAAGTCACTTTGTAAAAATAAAAAAGGAAAGAAAAAATTAATTTTTCTTTGTTATTAAGAATCATGTGTAACAACTTCTCATGAAGTCCAGACGTATAAACCGTTGACAATTTCGACCTCTAATGAAGTCCAACTCCTAATGACGTTCAACGCTTTACGAAGTCAAACTCCTAATGAAGTTCAACGCCTAATGAAGTCCAACTCCTAATGAAGTTCAACGCCTAACGAAGTCCAACTCCTAATGACGTACAACGCCTAATAAAGTCCAACTCCTAATGACGTTCAACTCCTAATAAAGTCCAACTCGTAATGAAATCCAACTCCTTATGAACCACAACTCCCAATGAAGATCAACTCCTAATGAAGTCCAACTCCTAATGAAGTCCAACGCCTAACGAAGTCTAACTCCTAATGAAGATCAACGCCTAATGAAGTACAACGCCTAATGAAGTCCAACTCCTAACGAAGTCCAACTCCTGATGAAGTACAACGCCTAACGAAGTCCAACTCCTAACGAAGTCCAACTCCTGATGAAGTACAACGCCTATCGAAGTCCAACTCCTGATGAAGTCCAACTCCTAATGAAGTTCAACGCCTAACGAAGTTCAACGCCTACTGAAATGCAACTGCTAATGAAATTCTTCCTTCTGAAGTTTAACGCCTAATGAAGTCCAACTCCTAATGAAGATCAACGCCTAACGAAGTCCAACTCTTAATGAAGATCAACACCTAACGAAGTCCAACTCCTAATGACGTACAACGCCTAACGAAGTCCAAATCCTAATGACGTACCACGCCTAACGAAGTCCAACTCCTAATGAAGTCCAACTCCTAATGAAATCCAACTCCTAATGAAGTTCAACGCCTAACGAAGTCCAACTCCTAATGAAGTTCAACGCTCCTAATGAAGTTCAACGCCTAATAAGGTCAAGACGTATAAACCGTCTAATGAAATCCAATTCACAATGAAGTTCAACGCATAACGAAGTCCAACTCGCAGTGAAGTTCAACGCATAACGAAGTCGAACTTCTAATGAAATCCAACGCCTAATGAAGTCCAACTCGTAATGAAGTCCAACTCCTAATGAAGATCAACGCCTAATGAAATCAAACTCCTAATGAAGATCAACGCCTAACGAAGTCCAACTCCTAATGAAGTCCAACTCCTAATGAAGTCCAACTCCTAATGAAGTTCAACTCCTAACGAAGTCCAACTCCTAACGAAGTCCAACTCCTAATGAAGTCCAACTCCTAATGAAGTTCAACTCCTAACGAAGTCCAACTCCTAATAAAGTCCAACGTCTAATGAAGTCCAACTCCTAATGAAGTCCAACTCCTAATGAAGTTCAACTCCTAACGAAGTCCAACTCCTAATAAAGTCCAACGTCTAATGACGTACAACGCCTAATGAAGTCCAACTCCTAATGAAATCCAATTCCCAATAAAGTCCAACGCCTGGTGAAGTCCAACTCCTAATGAAGATCAACTCCTAATGAAATCCAATTCCCAATAAAGTCCAACTCCTAATGAAATGCAACACCTAATTAATCCAATTTCCAATAAAGTCCAATGCCTGATGAAGTTTAACTCCTAATGAAGCCAAACTCCATATGAACTTCAATTCCTAATGCAGTCCAACGCCTAATCAAGTCCAAATCCAAATGAACACAAATTCCTAATGCAGTCCAATGCATAATGAAGTCCGGATTGACAAGCTGTTGAGAATTTCAATGTCTAATGAAGTTCAAAGATTGAAGCTTCAGCGAGAAGTCTTTTTGGTACATGTACTACAAAATAGCATCATTCTCAAAATTGAACGATTGTTTTGATTTCTCGTCTGGGTTCTTAATATTTGGACTTCATTAGGTGCCAAAATTGTCAATGCCTAATGACGTCTTGACTTCATTTGGCGTCGGACATGATAAAAAAAGCAGGCCATAGTTTCACAATCGCTCTTTAATGGTGGATTGACAGAACAGACTTGTCGAAAGTTAAACACTGAGCTAACAGAAACTGTCGAAACTCGAATGGAGAGATATGGTAAGGTAGTGATCCAGATAAATAGTTATATATAGCAGCATTACGAAAATGGGTCCAAATTTAGCCAACGAGAATCCAAGAAGAGCTGCCGATTCCGCATTAATTCGCGGATACGGTGGGTCGGTCTTAAGGTTGGTTGGTTGGTTGGTTGAATATTCCTTAACGTCGCATCAGCAATTTTTCAGCTATTCGCGACGAGAACCATTGGACTAATCTATGAACAATTTTTGTGTATGCATGTGAAGTGCGAGTGTGTTGTATGGTCTGCCTTGTACTAGCGCGCACTCAGGGCGACATTACCGTGCTAGCTCACAGAGTCAGTACGCCGCAGACAAGCGTACCACTCCCCCGGTCCATTATACTGATACCAGGTGAACCAGTAAAGGCCAACGGTAAGGAAAATTCACTTCTCCACATGTGGTCCGAGCGGGACTCGAACTCACAGCGGTGAGAGACCCTGGATTTGATGACTGACGTCTTATCCATTAGGCCACCGCGCCCTCACCGGTCTTAAGGTCTCCTCCGTAGGTAGGTCCCCATGACTTTTTCTAAATACAGTTTTCTTGGGAGAAAACAAAAACAAAAACTTTCAAGTCTTGGTGAGATCCCAGCCGGATTTCGAATCCACTAACGAAACAAGCACACAATTAACTGGGCTACCGATAAAGTAAATATTGCGCATTATACCAGTGTTAATTTTACACCACTAGACGGCTGTTTTGGAAAACGATTCCTGTGACAAAATTCTATAACATGACACTTGTTAAAATTGTTAATATCCAAAATTTTAATATGTAATTAGAAAGAAATTTGCTATTTCAATAAACTCTCTTGATGTCATCAATTTTCATTCCGTAAACAATCATTAAAAACGAATAATCTAGCTAGGTGATAATTAATCACTTAATTATAATTAATTTTAATATTTATCGCAGGTGCTTTATCAAATTGACATTGATAGTATAAAAATAGTGTGACTAAACATGATATACATCAGCTGGTTTTCAATTTTAGGAATTAGCTTAGTTTCTCCATTTGATATTTGAATTCAAATCAGGTGAGTTTTGCGGCACTGGAAAACCCCATGTAGTCATTATGACGCCAAACTATATCCATCACTTCCGGCTAATGCTTAATTTCAGGCCTGTCGAAAGTTTAACACTGAGCGGTTGAAATTGAGTCAACCTAAAGTACAGGCCTGTCGAAGGTTTAACACTGGGCGGTTGAAAAATGAGTCAATCTAAAGTACAGGACCTGTCGAAAGTTTAACACTGGGCGGTTGAAAATGAGTCAATCTAAAGTACAGGCCTGTCGAAAGTTTAACACTGGGCGGTTGAAAATGAGTCAACCTAAAGTACAGGTCTATCGAAAGTTTAACACTGGGCGGTTGAAAAATGAGTCAATCTAAAGTACAGGACCTGTCGAAAGTTTAACACTGGGCGGTTGAAAATGAGTCAACCTAAAGTACAGGCCTGTCGAAAGTTTAACACTGGGCGGTTGAAAATGAGTCAACCTAAAGTACAGGTCTATCGAAAGTTTAACACTGGGCGGTTGAAAAATGAGTCAATCTAAAGTACAGGACCTGTCGAAAGTTTAACACTGGGCGGTTGAAAATGAGTCAACCTAAAGTACATGCCTGTCGAAAGTTTAACACTGGGCGGTTGAAAATAAGTCGACCTGAAGTACATGCCTGTCGAAAGTTTAACACTAGGCGGTTGAAAATGAGTCAACCTAATACAAGCCTGACGAAAGTTTAACACTGGGCGGTTGAAAATAAGTCGACCTGAAGTACAGGCCTGTCGAAAGTTTAACACTGGGCGGTTGAATAATGAGTCAATCTAATACAAGCCTGACGAAAGTTTAACACTGGGCGGTTGAAAATAAGTCAACCTCAGCTACCGAATGGCCGAGAAATAGATAGTTAGTGGCCGAAAAGCTGCAGAGATAAAAATACAGCAGCTACCGAAATATACAATACAGACCTGTCGAAAGTTTAACACTAAGCTAACCATTTGAGTACCAAATTGGCACCTTAAAGTTGCCCTATGGATCCTTATATGTCGGTAGCCTTAATCTTTCTGTCTCGGCATGTTTTTTTCAGTCACAAGTTATCCTCGGCAGTCGAGGTTCGGCTACGAGGTTCAGACTTTTCGTTAGCTCAGTTTTAAACTTTCGACATGTCTGTAGGTAGTGGGTTCTATCCCCGGCCGGGTCTGACCCAAAGACTTGAGAGTGAGTAGTGACTGTTCTTTTGCCAAGCACTCGGCATTATAATATGAAAGTCACGTTTTTTTCGGATGGAAACTTAAAATAAAAACGAGGCCCCGTGCCACGGTAAGCGTGGCACAATAAAGAACCCTGCTGTATAATGCCATCAGCGCAACTCACAGGCAAAATTTATTTCTGCACCTTTGTCCGATCCTGGTGACGTGAAACTAATACACCTAAGCCGGAGAGACAGCTGCATAGAAGAGGAAAGTCTTCAGTGGAAAAGTTGAGGTCTTCACATTGGTCATACAGCTTTAAATGTAGCCTTTTGGGGGTGGGGTGGGGTGGGGTGGGGTGGGTGTATAATTGATTTGAAGTCTAAAGCAGAATTGGAAGAATTAGTCGTATGCTTTATTTCAAGCTCACTAGGATATATGCCATTCACATAATCTCCAAATTTAGGATTGTTAAGAGACAGAACGTCATCTAGAATTGAATGATTTGGCGACAGTTTTTTCTCAAGATTTAACTAGATTCTGTATAAATTCTGCTTTATATGAATCAAGAATATAAGGCAAGACCAATCAAACAACAAATATATGCATTTATTTTTCAATCGTCTATTTATCTATGTTTTCAACTTAACCTCAAATTCAATAATGCCCTTTAAATTTGTCATATCTAATCTGAAGAGATATAGATATAATATTATCGTACAGACCCGTCAAAAGTTTAACATCAAACTTACAGAAAGGAGTCCAAACGCGGTCTCCGAGTAACCAACTTATGGAGAACTAGTAGAAGAAAGCTACCGCGAGATAGTTACCAGCTGCTGAAAAATTACCGAGGTACAGCTTACGAGGGGTCCCAGAAGAAAAGCTGGAGTCATTTGTTAGCTTAGTGTTAATTTTTCGGCAGGACTGTACTGTATATATGAAATAATGATAAATCTAAATACGACGTGTATCGCCAGGCTGATGTCTCCGACCGGATAAATCCTGGCACGGGAGTGAAGAATAGCCTAGCTTAATCTCCAATCCAGGGGTTCAATCCTGATCCGGGATTTAAAATTTGATGGATGATTTCCCTTTAACGCAGAGCCGGAAGTTACATTAATCACATGTCAGCAGAGCCGGTAATCACATGTCAGGTTATAAATAGCATATATGCAAATTAGATTAAGCATTGTAAAAGGAAGAATTACTTTTTTCAATTTTTTATTGCATTTCATTATAAGAACCACTGCGGTTGCTCAGTTGGTAGAGTGCTCACTCCGTAAATGGGAAGTCGTCTGTTCGAACCCCGACCGGGTCGTACACAAGACTTGAAAGTTGGTAGTGACTGTTTTATCGCCAAGCGCTCGGCGTTACGAAATGAAAGTCACTGTTCTATCGTATGGGAACTTTTAGATAAAAGAGGTCTCGTGACATGGTAGGTTTCTTTGGCATTTCACGCCTACCGCGGCCCTTACCTTGGAAATAACTACACTTCTGAAGGACATTTCTAAAAGAACAGACACTATCTATTCCAAAGACCAGACCGAGGTTCGAACCCCGACCTTCGACACAAAAAGCGAGCGCTTTACAAATCAAGGCACCGTAGTAGCTAAAATAAGTCGAATATAACACTCAACGGGCATTAACCGAATACGTATTATTAATTAATTAATTAATTTATTTATTTGATTATTTTTTTTAATATTTATTTATAATTTATTTATTTATTTATTTATTTATTATTTACAAATTAATAAACTTGTTCTACAAATCAAGGCACCGAAGTAACTAAAATAAGTCGAATATAACACTCAACGGGCATTAACCGAATACGTATTATTAATTAATTAATTTATTTATTTATTTGATTATTTTTTTTTTTTTTTATTTATTTATTTATTTATTTATTTATTTATTTATTTATTTATTTATTCATTTATTTATTTACAAATTAATAAACTTGTTTTACAGACATCTTTTACCTATGTTCTCTGATTATGTAAATTTTGTTTTTGATTCTTGATAAAAGCGTAAACAATGCCGTATATAAAACATGTATATGTATAAAACATGGGTTAAACTGGTACAATTTTACTTAAAATTTGTCTTAAATGTAATGCTTTGCACTGGTTGTAAAATATCCAATTTATTACAAAATTTTCTAAAAAAAATGACACTTATTTTTACAAAATTTAATTTTGACAATATTTGTCGTAGTAAAAATGTCATATTTAAAGATAAAAATTTAAAGAAATCTTGATAATTTAATTCTAAAATTTGACAAACATGGTGATACAATATTAAATTTGAATATTTTAGATTTACAACCTGTCATTGTTGATCGGGGTATAGAGGTCACGGAGTGCCAGATATCGGTACTCGAAAACAATGAAGTCCATTATTAGAAGATGACACACCTTGGAAGGTTTCGGTCACCCTGGACGACGAAACATATTTTCTTGTTATTGACTAAATATACAGAAATATTCCAGATACATGTACACACATTAAACATTTCATAATTTGGATATATTTCTGTGAAAATAAGTTGTTTGTGACATATGGACAGAACTAAATGCCAATTGAAAATTAAGGATGCAATGGATTACATTAAACATCATAAATAAATAAATAAATAAATAAATAAATAAATAAATAAAAAAATACAATGTACATGCATATTTTGTCGTTGTTTTCCTCTTTCTCTTTAACTTGTTGTTGCATGTTATTGCTTCGGATGATGTTTATCATCATCATCATCATCATCATCATCATCATCATCATCATCATCATCATCATCATCATCATCATAACCATCACCTCCACCACCAACATCACCACCACTATAAACATCACCATCACTATCACCAGCATCACCATCATAACCACCACCACCACTGTCATCATAACCACCACCATCAACAACACCATAATCACCATTACCATCATAACCACCCCAACCACCAACACCATCATCATCATTACCACCACCAACACCATCATCATAATCATCATAGCCATCACCATCAACACTACCAACACCATCATCATCATTACCACCACCAACATAATCATCATTACCATCATAACCACCCCAACCACCAACACCATTATCACCATCATTACCACCACCACCAACATCAACACCATCATAACCACCACCACCATCATCATCATCACCATAACCACCACCATTATCCTCATCACCATCACCACCACCATCATCCTCATCAAAAACAATACTACAAAGAACAACGACAACAAAAACAATGGTTTTCATAAGCAGTAACAACAACAACAAACACAACAACAACAACCGCCCCAATTTGCAATAAGAACAAAACATACAACAACAACAAAGGCAATAACAACAACAGCCTCCACTTGCAGAAAGAAAAGAACAACAACAATAAACACAATCACAACAACAACAACAACAGCCTACACTTGCAATAAGAATAAAAAAAAACACAACAAAAACCATCATAGTAACAACAACAACAACAACAACAACAACAAACAACAACAACAACAACAACAACAACAACAACAACAACCGCCTCCACTTGCAATAAGAATAAAACAAAAACAACAATAAAAAACATCATAGTAACAACAACAACAACAACAACAACAACAACAACAAAGCAGCAACAACAACAACCGCCTCCACTTGCAATGAGAATAAAACAACAACAACAGCCTCCACTTGCAATGAGAATAAAACAACAACAACAGCCTCCACTTGCAATGAGAATAAAACAACAACAACAACAGCCTCTACTTGCAATGAGAATAAAACAACAACAACAACAACAGCCTCCACTTGCAATGAGAATAAAACAACAACAACAGCCTCCACTTGCAATGAGGATAAAACAACAACAACAACAGCCTCCACTTGCAATGAGAATAAAACAACAACAACAGCCTCCACTTGCAATGAGAATAAAACAACAACAACAACAACAGCCTCCACTTGCAATGAGAATAAAACAACAACAACAGCCCCCACTTGCAATGAGAATAACACAACAACAACAACAGCCTCCACTTGCAATGAGAATAAAACAACAACAACAGCCTCCACTTGCAATGAGAATAAAACAACAACAACAGCCCCCACTTGCAATGAGAATAACACAACAACAACAACAGCCTCCACTTGCAATGAGAATAAAACAACAACAACAGCCTCCACTTGCAATGAGAATAAAACAACAACAACAGCCTCCACTTGCAATAAGAATAAAACAACAACAACAACAGCCTCCACTTGCAATAAGAATAAAACAACAATAACAACAGCCTCCACTTGCAATAAGAATAAAACAACAACAACAACAGCCTCCACTTGCAATAAGAATAAAACAACAATAACAACAGCCTCCACTTGCAATAAGAATAAAACAACAACAACAACAACCTCCACTTGCAATGAGAATAAAACAACAACAACAACAACCTCCACTTGCAATGAGAATAAAACAACAACAACAACCTCCACTTGCAACGAGAATAAAACAACAACAACAACAACCTCCACTTGCAATAAGAATAAAACAACAACAACAGCCTCCACTTGCAATAAGAATAAAACAACAACAAAAAATCACAGCAACAACAACAACCTCCACTTGCAATGAGAATAAAACAACAACAACAACCTCCACTTGCAACGAGAATAAAACAACAACAACAACAACCTCCACTTGCAACGAGAATAAAACAACAACAACAACAACCTCCACTTGCAATGAGAATAAAACAACAACAACAACCTCCACTTGCAATAAGAATAAAACAACAACAAAAAATCACAGCAACAACAACAACAACAACAACCTCCACTTGCAGATAGAACACAACAACGAATCAGAATTTTATAATTGTGTATACGTTGTACTGTAACTCGTCTTTATGTACTATCTATATACTGGGTCTTTTTGGATATAACCATGACTCAGGATTTTTTTATATGACAGTAAGTAACACACAGATTATTCAACTAAATCCTAACTAATTACGAACTATCCTGAATGGAGGGGATTGTGTACACGTAAGACAGTGTAAAGTACATACCTGTCGAAAGTTTAGCCAACATTTTAATCGACAAAAAGAAACCGAAACTCGGCTGTAGAGTGGCCGAGATAGGGATAGCTAGTGGCTGACGACCTGTCGAAAGATCGAAAAACTGCCGATAGATAGAAATCAGCTGAGATATAGCTAACGAGGGGATTAAGATTAGCTAATTCGTTAGCTTAGTGTTAAACTTTCGACAGGCCTGCACTGTATACTGTTGTCAATAGGCTCCTTTATATAGCATGATATCTTAAGATTGCTTACTTATCCCCCTCCCCCTCCCGGGGTTTATCCCAAAGTGAGGGCGTTTAGAGTTAAACTCGGATAAATAAATTTGTTTATGATTTTTCAGCATAAAGAATTTTTTCAAAAGATTTGTTTATTTGTTTAACAATTACCTTAAAAGCTTAAAGAAATGTTTTATATCCAAGAAGTGTGCCATAACCACGGGTAAAATTCAGATGGAATTTGAACGTGTAATTAAATATGTATTAGTGGTAAAACCCCGTGGTATTAATACAAGTGACGCGAGTATGTGGCTCAATGGACAAAGCAGCTCTCCTTGGTATGTTTGTCTTGGGTTCGAATTCTAACGCACGAGTCGGTATTAAAAAGTTAAATTCTGTCCCGAGCCATTAGGCCCATCAGGCCGGAGCTTATCACGGTTTCGGTGGCGTTAAGCGACTGAGAGTACAAGACTCTCCCCTGAATGGGACGCCGGTCCATTGCAGGGTTAATCCCAGCATTTTGCTGGTACTCATTTATTTTTCAGCTAAGTGAACTGGAACAAGGTGAAATTAAGTGTCTTGCTCAAGGACACAACACATCGCCCGGTCCAGGGATCGAACCCACGACCTTCGAATCATGAGTCCAACGCCTTAACCACTAGGCCACGCGCTTCCACCACGAGTCGGTATACCCTATTTTAAACCTCTTGCTTCCCTTTTTTCGTGAAATTCTTTAAAAAAGGACTAAAAATTATAATTGTAAAATCGTACATTTATTGTATAAATGCCGTAATTAAATTTTTTGTATCCACTTCTGAACATTTCTCAGTTTTGTCTTTCCTTTGTTTATGCCCGAGGTACCAGGGGGGTACATAGGCCACTGATAACACTCCTCCTTCTAGTTCTGTTCTGTGCTAGTCTGACCAGAACTTGCATTTGTAGCTGTCAATTTCTGTTTGCAGGATTCTCCGGCAGTTTGGCCTTATGCTGTGTAAATTTTAGTCATTTTGGATCAACCACGATTTTGACAAGAACAACCACGATTTTGACAAAACCCTTTAAAACTTAGAAGAGAAGTGAGCCCGAGTGCTCCGGAAGTGGAAACAATTCCTGTTAAGCTAGATACACTCGCCTTGAGTCTAACATGATTCTCTTTATATCATAAGTTATATGGTTTTTGGCAGGTTAGATCGCAAACATTAATCATTCACACGATATATGGGTCCGTGTAACCCGTGACACAAGGCACATATGTTTATATTTAGTTAACTTTGGCCGGGTGCTCCGGAAGTGGAAACAATTCCTGTTAAGCTAAATACAGTCACCTTGCGTCTTATCTGATAAGTTATACCGGATTTTGGCAGGTAAGACGGCGAACATCCTTAATCATTGACACGTGTGGGCCCGTGTAACCCGCAACACAAGGCACATAATTTTAAATTTAGTCAGGTGAGACCGAGCGCTCGGGAAGGGGAAACAATTCTTGTCTAGCTAGATGCACTCGTCAGTTTTAATAACAGTAACATTGTTCTTTGGCATATTTAACATACATGTTGTTATATTCCTACGCGGAAACTTGTCTTAATTCCGACGACATTAGGACAATCCGTAAAGGTTCAACCAGTGTAAATTTGTGAGAGTGTAAACCGATTTGGATATTAGAACATTACATAAACATCCGCAAAGTTTCTTCACATTCAATGATGTATAGTAATTACCGATTACAGTACAGGCCTGCCGAAAGGTAAACACTGAACTAACGAAAAGAAATCGAATCTTGACTCAGTGCCAAGTACCGGAGATGTGGACAGCTATTCACCCAAAAGTTGGCGAAATTTTTACAACAGCTGGCGTAAAACTGTTGTGAATAAACCTTACAAGGGGCCAAGATGAGCTGTGGGTTGGGCACTTGTTTGTAAGTTTAGTGTTATTTCACTTTCGACAGGTCCGTAATTTATGTTATTATTTATATATTGTGGTTTGTAATTTGTCACGTTTCGATTTTTATCTATTTCGAGTGGACTAAACATACGGAATTATTATGAATGAAATTCTTTAATTAACAAGCTCAGCGGGTTGTCTGGAATGTTTTAGCGGGTATATGAAGACGTAGGCAGACAAATTTGACCTGCTCGCCTGACCTCTTGAATTTAAATATTTATAATGGACTAACTCATTTATGTGTAGGGAACACAGGTACAATGTTTGTCTACATCACGGGTACATGCAGTGTTGATGTATGAACTTCGAATACTAGCACTGCCCATGTATTGGAGGGATTATCATGTAAGGCTATTCCAACTGAAAGGTCAACCGGACAGGTCAATGTTGTTTGCTTATATACTCTATCATAAATAACAATCTTTAATCCAATAAGGTAGGAATTCTGGACTTACGTTAAAACTAAGATACTTATGAATACAGAACACCTTGAATCTGACCACTGTCCCCTAGCTAAGCTGACCACTACCCCCTAGGCTGACCACTACGTATACCCCACTGGACTGGCAGGATATAGGCAAAAAATTTTGACCTATCCGCTTGACCTTTTAGGTACAGTCCAACCTGCCTTATATGTCACCCCTATATTAGGACCACCTGCTTATACAGGCCAGTAGAATTGTGTCCAAATTGTTCTTAATTCATATTATTTGAACCTGTAAATAAGGACCACCTGCCTTAAAGGCCACTTTTACTGATTGTTGGGTGGTCGTTTTAGACAGGTTGGACTGTATATTCATATGGGATGATCCACTCGATAAATAGAAGTGTTACAATTCAAGTGAATGCAAACACAGCTGATCTGGACGTGTCTACTCTATGAAGTGAGTATCACGCATGTTGTAGTTGACGAAATGGACACCTAAGTTTCCTACACGTAAATGGACTAATCCATGAAAAATATTTAAATTAAAGGTCAAGCGAATAGGTCAATGTTGTTACATATAAACAGGTTTATTTGTTATAATTCCGTCATAAAATCAAGTAGATTTATTTTTTTTGTTTTGTGATTGAAAATTGGGATATCAAAATAAACGACAGGTGTCAAAATAAATTGCGGGTATATCTAGCTAGTCATGAGGAGTTTCCCTTCCGGATCATCTGGCCTCACTCTCCCGGCGGAAGCTCACTTTTTTAATTTATATATCGTCTTCCTTATATTGTAAATTGAGAAAGATTTTCGTGTCTTTTTTTTCGCTAAGTAAGATAACAATCATTGCATAAGCTAGTAAATTATATAATATAAAATATTCGCGAAAATTTCATTTTGAACTTTTGTTACCCACGCGAATTTAATTCGCGAAAATAAAACATAAACGTTATATAAAAATTAAGTATTCGCGAAAACTTTATTTTGGCGCTATGTTAACCATGCTATTTTATGCGAAAAAATAAAACATGAACGTTTTATAAAAATTAAATATTCGCGAAAACTTTATTTTGGCTTTTTGTAACCCACACGAATTTATGCGGAAGAAAAAAAATTATGTAAAAATTAAATATTTGCGAAAACCTAATTTTGCTTTTTGTAACCCACGCGAATTTAAAAATTAGATATTCGCGAATACTTTATTTCAACGTTTTTTTTACCAACACGAATTTACGCGGAAAATGAAACGAAAGCGAAAATTTCACGGTGAACAATATATCTTGTCGGATATTGCTATAAGGGTGATTCATTCATAAAGAACTATAGTACAGACCAGTCGAAAGTTTATCACTGAATAAACCAAGTAGTTCCGAATTTGCCGTTCAACTCGGCCATACGTTACTTATATCTGGACATATTTTCGGCAGCTTGTATATATGTCTTTAAAGATTTTTGACCAAAAGGTTTCCATGTCTTGACCACGTGGCAGCTGAGCTTGGAAATATTTTCGTTAGCTCAGTGTTTAACTTTTGAAAGGTTTGTACTGTATGCTGTACGTGATAAGTTCAGGCCAGATGACTAAGTGTTGTGTTTTAATTTTTCATTGATTTTTTTATTTAAAATTATACTTGACATTTATTTTACTTTCTGTATATAAAACTTTGGGGGATTACATATTGTTTACAATATACATACGATACAGGCCCGTCAAAAGTTTAACACTCAACTAACAAAAAATGATTTGAATTTCGACTGCCAAGTGGTCAAAGTAGGGGCCGCTTATGTCCCCAATCAATTCGGAAAGATGGGTAGCAGCTGTCGCTAATTATAAACTCTCGATTTATAGCTAACCAGGGTCCGATTTTATACGCCGATTTCGTAAGGCTAGGGTTAAACTTTCGACAGATCTGTACCGTATATCTAAAAGTACTTAAACTTGAAAACACCATAAACCTAATGTAGAGTATAGATCTGTCAAAAAATATTTTATCACTGAGCTAGCGACGAAGAGTCTAAGCTTGGCTGTCTAATAACCGAGATATTGGCATCTTATGACCATAAAATTGACAAAGGACAGCTAAGAACTGCAGAAACATTTATCGAGATATAGATATTGTGAGACCGAGGTGAGCCATCGATTCGGAAATTAATTGGTAAGCTTGGTGTTAAATTTTCGACAGGTCTGCACTGTGTGTATGCAGGATGGATTTTTACTCCATTTTATAAGTTGAATTACAATCTTTTTACGTTGCAAGAAAACTGATAAACCTAATCAGAAATTGTGCAAATATATAGGGGTAATTTCACAGGTACATTTTGTTCTGATAACTACCGTCCTAAGTTTTACACATATCAAACACACAGCAAATACATGCAGGGTAAATATAGCTTGAATGGCAAAAACACTAGCAACCTAAACTTCCGGTTTAAAACAGCACACACACTAAATACATGCCGAGTAGAAGTGAGAGCTCAAACAGTCGAATTGCAAAAAATCTAGCAACCTTAACTCTTAGGTTAACATACACAGAGGTGGTGTTAGCTCTTTCTGTTTTTGTCTTGTAGTGTCATGTTCTTGGTTGGGTTAGCTCTTTCTGGCTTTGTCGTGTATTGTGTCATGTTTATGTTTGTGTTAGTTTTTTCTGTCTTTGTTTTGCATTGTGTCATGTCCTTGGTTGTGTTAGCTCTTTCTGTCTTTGTCTTGTATTGTGTCGTGTCCTTGATTGTGTTAACTTTTTCTGTCTTTGTCTTGTATTGTGTCATGTTCTTGGTTTTGTTAGTTCTTTCTGTCTTTGTCTTGTATTGTGTCGTGTCCTTGATTGTGTTAACTTTTTCTGTCTTTGTCTTGTATTGTGTCATGTTCTTGGTTTTGTTAGTTCTTTCTGTCTTTGCCTTGTATTGCGTCATGTTCTTGGTTGTGTTAGCTCTTTCTGGCTTTGTCTTGTATTGTGTCATGTTCTTGGTTGTGTTAGCTCTTTCTGTTTTTGTCTTGTATTGCGTCATGTTCTTGGTTGTGTTAGCTATTTCTGTCTTTGCCTTGTATTGCGTCATGTTCTTGGTTGTGTTAGCTTTTTCTGGCTTTGCCTTGTATTGCGTCATGTTCTTGGTTGTGTTAGCTCTTTCTATCTTTGCCTTGTATTGCGTCATGTTCTTGGTTGTGTTAGCTCTTTCCATCTTTGCCTTGTATTGCGTCATGTTCTTGGTTGTGTTAGCTCTTTCTATCTTTGCCTTGTATTGCGTCATTCTTGGTTGTGTTAGCTCTTTCTATCTTTGCCTTGTATTGCGTCATGTTCTTGGTTGTGTTAGCTCTTTCTGTCTTTGCCTTGTATTGCGTCATGTTCTTGGTTGTGTTAGCTCTTTCTATCTTTGCCTTGTATTGTGTCATGTTCTTGGTTGTGTTAGCTCTTTCTATCTTTGCCTTGTATTGCGTCATGTTCTTGGTTGTGTTAGCTCTTTCTATCTTTGCCTTGTATTGCGTCATGTTCTTGGTTGTGTTAGCTCTTTCTATCTTTGCCTTGTATTGCGTTATGTTCTTGGTTGTGTTAGCTCTTTCTATCTTTGCCTTGTATTGCGTCATGTTCTTGGTTGTGTTAGCTCTTTCTATCTTTGCCTTGTATTGCGTCATGTTCTTGGTTGTGTTAGCTCTTTCTGTCTTTGCCTTGTATTGCGTCATGTTCTTGGTTGTGTTAGCTCTTTCTATCTTTGCCTTGTATTGCGTCATGTTCTTGGTTGTGTTAGCTCTTTCTATCTTTGCCTTGTATTGCGTCATGTTCTTGGTTGTGTTAGCTCTTTCTATCTTTGCCTTGTATTGCGTCATGTTCTTGGTTGTGTTAGCTCTTTCTGGCTTTGTCTTGTATTGTGTCATGTTCTTGGTTGTGTTAGCTCTTTCTATCTTTGCCTTGTATTGCGTCATGTTCTTGGTTGTGTTAGCTCTTTCTGGATTTGCCTTGTATTGCGTCATGTTCTTGGTTGTGTTAGCTCTTTCTATCTTTGCCTTGTATTGTGTCATGTTCTTGGTTGTGTTAGGTCTTTCTATCTTTGCCTTGTATTGCGTCATGTTCTTGGTTGTGTTAGGTCTTTCTATCTGTGTCTTGTATTGTGTCATGTTCTTGGTTGTGTTAGCTCTTTCTGTCTTTGGTTTGTATTGTGTCATGTTCTTGTTTCCATTAGCTTTCTCTGTCTTAGTCTTGTACCGTGTCATGTTCTTCATTGCGTTTGCTGTTTCTCTCTCTGTCTTGTATTGTGTCATATTCTCGATTGGGTTGGCTGTCTCTGTCATGAACTGGTATTGCATCTTGCTCTTGGTTGCGTTGGCATATTCTGTATTAATCTAGTACTGTGTTGTTTTTATTTTAGTTTTTTATTTTGGATGTTTTTAACTTATATTGTTGTTGCATTGGTTTTTGTCAAATTCATGCTTTTCAGTCTATTTTGTTTTGTTGGCTGTTTTCGGTTACATTGGATTACGCCTAGTAGCAACTTCCAATGAAGTCAAATGTCGAATTCATTAGGCATCGACATTTCAACGCCTTAAGAAGTCCGGACTTCTTTACGATTTGACAGTTTCGACGCCCAATGAAATCCAAGATTGAAACTCAAGACGAGAAAACAATTTTAAGAATAATTATATTTTGTAATACCAAATAGACTTGTAACCCGGAGACTTAAATTTTGGACTTCATTAGGCATCGAAGTTGTCAACGCCTAATGCAGTTTGGACTCCATTACAATGTCAACAGTCCGACCTGCCTTACTGCCATCTCTACATTAGGATCACCTGCTTATAAAGGGCAGTGAAATTGAATCCAAATTGTTCTTAATTCATATTATTTGAACCTGAAAATTATAAGGGACACATGCCCTTAAGGGCCACTTTTACTGGTTTCTTTTGGGTGGTCTTTATAGACAGGTTTGACTGTATTTGATTCTACAGCCAAACATGTCAATTGAGGCCACCTAAGGGAACCAGTAAAAGTGGCCTTTATGGACAGGTGCCCTTTTATATACAGGTTCAAATAATATGAAAAAAGAACTATTGGGACACAATTCTACTGAGTTTAATAAGCAGATGGTCCTTATATAGAGGTGGTCTTTAAGGCAGGTTGGGCTGTATATGCTTTGTCCTAAAATCGAGGACATTGACCCTAATATATATATATAAAAATATAAACTGATTTTTATGCATTTGTAACATTCATTTAATTATGAGTTGAATTATAATATAAAGTCATTGCACTTAAATGGTTTATTACATGTGTGGCAATCGGTTTGACATATGGATTCAATAAATTTTCATATTTATTGCTCACAGTACAAACCTGTCGAAAATTTAACATCGAGCTAACGAACTTGTGACAAATCGACACAACATCTCGTTAGCTAAATCTCGACAGCTTCTGTAGCTGTTAACTGTCTCTCTGCAGCATTTCTGGGCCACTAGCTAATATGTCGTTCCCTCGGATTTCGATTGTCGACTCTTTTTCGTTAGCTCAGTGCCATACTTTCGACAGGTCTGAACAGTACTCGTGCATCCACGGTGTTAAAGTACCATTTAAATCTTACTGATTTATTGGCGCTAGTGTGATGTATACTTATCAATATAATATTTATTTAGGGAAAATTATGAAAAAAAATTATAATGAGTCAAAATTGAGATTTTATTTCCCATGCCAAAATAAGAGTTTATAAAAATGTACAGTACTGACCTGTCGAAAGTTTAACACCTGGTTAACGATTTAGTGCAGAATATGTAGCTTATCTCTACCCTATGCCATGTACCACTGCGGTGGCTCAGTTGGTAGAGTGCTCGCTCCGTAAGTGGGAGGTTGTGGGTTCGATTCTCGGCCGGGTTTGGCCCTATACTTGAAAGTGGGTAGTGACTGTTCTTTCGTCAAGCACTCGGCATTACGAAATGAAAGTCGCGGTTCTTTCGGATGGGAACTTAAAATAAACGAGGTCCCGTGTCACGGTGGGCTTGGCACGCCAAAAAACCCTGCTGTATTATGCGATCAGTGCAACGCACAGGCAAAATTTCGACACCTTCGCCTATAGCTAGCGACGTCTCAATAAAAGTGAAATATTCTTGTCTGGGACGTTAAACACCATTACTCTATTCAACTCCACCCTACGTCACGACAGCCTCTCGATAGTTGCCATATATATCTCACGAAAGGTTTTTAGTCCCGAGCTATCCGTATCTCAGGCGATCAGCAGCTGAGCTTCGACTCTCGTTAGCTCAGTATTAAATTTTCGACAGGTCTGTGTTATATGCAAACACTGTGGTTATATTAATGACGATTTTCTTCAAAAAGACATTTAAAAAAAGAGAAAATATAAACTAGGTCCTGTCTAAAATTTAATTTTAATTATTTAAATTACCAAATAATAAATAATCGTTTGTTTTTAATCTTAACCACCGAATTTGAAAAAAATTAAACTAATATATGCAATCGTGAATTGTGGTTATATTTCCGAAACAAGAGGCCCATGGGCCTTATACGCTCACCTGATAACTAATGGCTAGCTGATAGATTTTAAGTAAACGTAAATACTAAACCCCAATGACTTTTTTCTTTACATCAAAATGATCATTGTATCAATACCTACAACATTCTAATATACATGCCTATACAAAAAGTTTATAGTTTTCAAGATAATTAACCATTTCAGTATTGTTTTACACCTGTGACCTTGACCTTTAAAGCCATGACCTTTTTCTATACATCTAAATGATCGTTGTATCAATACCTACAACATTCTAATATACAAGCCTATACAAACAGTTTATAGTTTTCGAGATAATTAACCATTTAAGTATTGATTCGCATGTGACCTTGACCTTTAAACCCATGACCTTTTTCTATACATCAAAATGATCGTCGTATCAATACCTACAACATTCTAATATACATGCCTATACAAA
Source organism: Anadara kagoshimensis (assembly GCA_021292105.1). Taxonomy (NCBI): domain Eukaryota; kingdom Metazoa; phylum Mollusca; class Bivalvia; order Arcoida; family Arcidae; genus Anadara; species Anadara kagoshimensis. The sequence continues at coordinate 34,551,456 of CM037867.1, read as the reverse complement.
AAGTTTATAGTTTTCAAGATAATTAACCATTTCAGTATTGTTTCGCATCTGTGACCTTGACCTTTGAACCCATGATCTTTTTCTATACATCAAAATAATTGTTGTATCAATACCTACAACATTCTAATATAAATGCCTATACAAAAAGTTTATAGTTTTCGAGATAATTAACCATTTTGGTATTGTTTCGCATCTGTGACCTTGACCTTTGAACCCATGACCTTTTTCTATACATCAAAATGATTGTTGTATCAATATCTACAACATTCTAATATACATGCCTATACAAAAAGTTTATAGTTTTTGAGATAATTAACCATTTCTGTATTGTTTCGCATCTGTGACCTTGACCTTTGAGCCCATGACCTTTTTCTATACATCAAAATGATCGTTGTATTAATACCTACAACATTCTAATATACATGACTATACAAAAAGATTATAGTTTTTGAGATAATAATTATAATCAGAGGTAAAAAAAAATAGGTCACGACCTTCAAAATTGACCTTGACCTCATTTTGAAGATACTAACAAGAAGATGTCAAAACTGAAAACCCCATGTCATTATATGGTCAAGTAGTCAAGTTATAACAATTTGAAGCTATTTTACGATTTTTTCAAAATTAAACGCAAAAACGCGTAACCCATTTTTTGACCGAATTTCACGAAATGAACAAACTACAGGCTTAAGACCCTAGAGAAGCCAAATATCACATCAGATTTTTTCTCCAATCAATACTTTCGGAGAAGAAGATTTTTTTAAGATTTTTGCACCCCTAGGTCACCTTGACCTAGTTATGGTAGCCATGGCAACGCCACGAACAAATCTGAATTGCACCGACCCAGACATGCTTCTGACCAAGTCTCGTTGAAATCTGCCGAGTACTTTCAGAGGAGAAGTGGAAAATGTGTGTTAACGACGCACGCACGCATGCACGCACACGCACGCACGCACGCACGCACGCACATACACACGCTGCACCATACCATAAGCTCACATGACCTTTGGTCAGGTGAGCTAAAAAACCAGAAAATATAAAACGTCATTTGAACCAGGTTTTGATTCAAATGTAATTCTCAATTATTGTAATGGTTGATCATGAATATTCGTTTTTTAACTCGACTATATTGTATAAATTATTTTTCTGAATCACCATGGATATCCGTTTCTTTTAAATCTCGGATATTTGTATTCCAATAAATTTTTGAATCATCACCAATACTTTATTGGAACTAAAAGTTCAGAAAACGCCAAAAATATCCTTATGAAGACCAATTGTCATTCATAGTGTAAATATACAATAAACAATTATTGTTTTTGGTTGCCCTGGATTTGGGATTTCACGGACCCGGCTTCAGTTTCCCATTATTTCTCGACTAAGATTTCCCCCAACTTTATTCCGGCAAATTGAAATCTTAATAATTTCATTATTTTTCAAGATATTTAATATTTCAAGCTGTCATTTTGAAGATTGCTTAAAACTTATAGAGTGAGTTGAGTAATAGTGTTTAACGTCCCATTCAAGAATATTTCACTTATATCGAGACGTCGCCAGCTATAGCCAAAGGTGCAGAAATTTTGCCTGTGCGTTGCGCTGATGTTATCATACAGCAGGGTTCTTTATCGTGCCAAGCCTACCGTGACACGGGACCTTGATTATTTTAAGTTACCATCAGAAAGAACCGTGACTTTCATTTCGCAATGCCGAGTGCTTGGCGAAAGAACAGTCACTACCCACGTTCAAGTCTTGGGTCAGACCCAGCCGGGGTTAGAACCCACGACCTCCCACTTACGGCTACCGCAGTGGTGCTTAAAGCTTATAGTATCTGTACATGTATTCTAGTTTTTACTTAAACTTGTATTTTAAATTGTACAAAAGATTGGAAAAATTAGCTTTATTTAAGTTAACTAAGGAATGAGTGTGAAACCGGGGCCTGGTCATTTCGTTATTATTGGAGATGTTCACCAAGTTGGTAAAGTCGGTATAGCATTCTCTTTAAAATAACTTCTTTTAGTTTCACTGCTATATTTTTGGATAGCTTTTGACCTGTAGTCTTTTATTTATTTATTTATTTATTTATTTATTTTTTTTTATTAGTTTTGTGAATTGCTGCATTGCGTCAAGAGCGACAATAGAAATTAATATTTGTAAATTACGTCATTGATAAATATGACATCAGATTTTCCGGAAAACCCCTATTCTATTTTTGGAAAAAAGTGGTCGGTCAAGTTTCTGTTTCTCTTTATAGTGTTTAACTGGTCTTCTGACTATTTAATATGTTTTTTAAGACATTTCATTTAATATACATAAGTGTAACTGAAATTGACAAATCGGAGAACAAATAATAATAATAATAATAATAATAATAATAATAATAATAATAATAATAATAAATAAATAATGCATAAGAAAACATAAAAACATATTGTAGAGTGGAACGGAGTAATGAAGTTTCGTTCACTTCTATCGAAGTGATGATATTCTGGGATGGTGGAGGAAACGGGAGTGGCAAAATAAAAAACCCACTACCTTTAGCAAACAAACAGACAAACTTCCTTATACTAATTGTGATCAAAGTGTGGTTTTTACCGATTGGAATCCAAACCTAGTCGATGAGATACGCTGTGTTTCAAACCATTCGGCAACCGAGGTTCCTACGTATTGTAGACGTGTTGAATAAACAGACTCACCCTCAGTACGTTACAGAATGACTTCAATGCGTTGTAGAATAGCCAGTACAGTACAGGTTTGTCGAAAGTTTAACAATGGGGTAACGAAAAGGAGTCGAAGCTTGGCTGTCCAGCGACCGATATAGATAGCTAGTGATCGAAATAGCTGTCGATGGATAGATATAGCTGCTGTTGACACATAGCTAGCGAGAGGCTGAAATAAACTGCGGGTTTAGCACCAATTAGTTAGCTTAGTGTTAAACTTTCGACAGGCCTGTGCTTGTGTTTTTTTTTACCAAGCGGTTATATAGAAAACCAGTAATTAAACTTTACCAGGTGTTATCGAGACATTGACAATATATAGTAGCCTATTTGTGCTATGATGTTTTCGTCTTACCAAGGACATGGAAAAAAAATCGAAAAGTCGACAAGTCGCGAGAAACGCCGACATCCGCGGAAGTGCAGCCCATTTCCAGTTTGAGTTAGGGCGTTTTTTCAAGCAATTTGTTGTCTAAAACCTGCAGAGATATACAGTAATCTGTCGAATGGTAGATGACAGCTGTCTAAAACCTGCAGAGATATACAGTAATCTGTCGAAAGATAGATGACAGCTGTCTAAAAGCTGCAGAGATATACAGTAATCTGCCGAAAGATAGATGACAGCTGTCTAAAAGCTGCAGAGATATACAGTAATCTGCCGAATGGTAGATGACAGCTGTCTAAAAGCTGCAGAGATATACAGTGATCTGCCGAAAGATAGATGACAGCTGTCTAAAAGCTGCAGAGATATACAGTAATCTGCCGAATGGTAGATGACAGCTGTCTAAAAGCTGCAGAGATATACAGTGATCTGCCGAAAGATAGATGACAGCTGTCTAAAAACTGCAGAGCAGAGATATACAGTAATCTGCCGAAAGGTAGATGACAGCTGTCAAAAAGCTGCAGAGATATACAGTAATCTGCCGAAAGGTAGATGACAGCTGTCAAAAAGCTGCAGAGATATACAGTAATCTGCCGAAAGGTAGATGACAGCTGTCTAAAATCTGCCGTGATATACAGTAATCTGCCGAAAGGTAGATGACAGCTGTCTAAAATCGGCGTTTTTTCAAGCAATTTGTTGTCTATTGCTGATTTTGAATTTTAAAATTTGAATTTTTAAATTTTCTTTCCTTTAAATATTTTTTATTTTTTGTTCGTTTATTTTGCTTTATTTGTTTTTTCTTAATTATTAGTTTAAATGTCACTTTTTATTTTTTTTTTTATTTTAATATAAACATATTTTTCTATTTTTGTCGTTGTTGCAGCTGCTGTTATTTTGCTACGGTGGTACAAGGGAAGGTAAAAAAGTTCATAGAACGGGATATATATTGCCGCAACAAACCATACATTTTATTATTATTTTTTTTCAATATATAGTCCCCATTTACCCCTATGCACTTAGCCTACTTTTCTTTCAGACTGTCTATAACTTTGAAATAGACGTCGTCGGTTTGGTCCTGAAACCATGCCTCTGTGGCAGCCTTAAGTCCATTATTATCAAGAAATCTGATTCTCCGTAAATGGGATTGCAAAATTCTGGGTCATCCTTCAGTTAGGTGTGCCCACGTTTAAATTCAGCTGACCGTTTTGCAACTGTGGAATAGGCAGGACCGCTGTCACCGTACACCTCGGCCATTCGCCCGTGAATTTCTTTGGCATTTGATCCCTCTACTGTGAGGAACTTTATTACTACCCTAAACTCAACATTTAGATTTTCCATCATTGCTTGATGGTCACCAACTTTGAATGCTTTTGAGAATTAGACAAATATGTTGTGACAAATAAACTTGATATGTTTAAAATGGCGGAATGTTGTGTTGTCTAAATAAGTAAAGAAAATGTGTGTTACGCTTGGCTGAATACGCTGTTCTATTAACCTTTTTACCCCCTCGTACAAGGCGAAAAAATCAAATATATCATGATACCAAATGGGCTACCGTACACTCTTGTGAATTTGAATACAGATGGGGATGTTTTGTTGTAATTGTCAATGTGTCACATTTAATTATACTTTACGTAATGTATATTTAGAGACAATGATACCATCTTACATCTGTCGCCAGTCTAAAGGCCCCTCTCGATTACTGTCCCCGTCTTGTTCTAAAGCCTCTCTGTCTCGATTTACAACTCTTGTGTTTTTTCGGAGCTATTATTTTGAGTTATTTTAACCTGTAATCAGCACAAACTTCGGTTCTAATTTGTAAATATTTATGGTCCCATCATTCAGTCCATCTGCAAGAAAAGTACCAATAAACTGTGCGCCATGTACATCGTCCCGAATTCCCGTCATACCCCTGTACATCGGAAGTACAGTACAGACCTGTCGAAAGTGTAACGGTCATTCGTAAAAATTTACCCCATAATCAGCATAAACGCCTCTCTCTCTCTCTCTCTCTCTCTCTCTCTCTCTGTATAATAATATATATATATATATAATATATATATATATATATATAATATTATATATATATATATATATATTGGTCCATCTGCATGAAAAATACGAATAAATTACGGGTCTTATATCATTCTGAATTTGTATCGGAACTGCAGTACGGACCTGTCGAAAGCGTAACACTCATGATCCCATCTCTAAAATACATCAATGTGTACATCCACACGAAAAGTACAAATAAACTTTGCGTTGTTAGTAACAACTTCTTATATATATATACATTCACACCTGTCTATAAAGGCAACCCAAGCTTAAGTGAACCGATAAAAGTGACCTTTATGGGCAGGTGGCATTTATATACAGGTTCAATTAATATGACAAAGAACAATTGGGATACATTTCTACTAGCCTTTATAAGCAAGTGACCCTTATATCATTTATATAGAGGTGACCTTTAAGACAGGTTAGACTGTATATAGGGGAATTCAGGATTGTACAACAAGCACTGTAGCAATTTCTGAAGTCAAGCGCCTAATGAAGTGTGCACTTAAATTTGGCGCTGCAAGGTCGACACCCTGGCTTCATTAGACCTTGGAGATCATTAGTAATTGACGGATCGCGGGCTACGCTCTCAATGTTCCGACAAAGGGTCAGCATGCTTGAATTACACACAAAAAGAATTAAAACTTGGCCTGAATTGTGTCATCTAATTACGTCACTGACATTAGAATGTCATTTTATTTGTCGTGACGCTGCTTTGGTACTGTGATGGCAGGCTGTGTCGGAACATTAAATGCATGGCTAGCGATACGTCAATTGCTAGAGTGCGTCTTGTATATACAGTCTACCATGTCCTAAAGGCCACCTCTATATAAGGGTCACCTGCTTATAAAGGTCAGTAAAATTGTATTCCTATTGTTCTTCATTACTATTATTTGAACCTGTATATAAAGGCCACCTTCCCATAAAGGCCACTTTTACTGGTTCCGTTGGGTGGCCTTTATAGACAGGTTTGACTGTAATCTATACTACAGTAAAGATCTGTCTACATTTTATCGCCCACTGAGCTTACGGAATGGAGTCGAAACTCGGCGGTCAAGAGACGGAGGTGTAAAAAATTAGACCTGTTGAAAAGATTACATTGATCTAACGAAATTGAATCGATGCTTGGCTGCTGAATAGCCGAGATGTGGATTCTTAGTAGCCGAAAAAGCGACCGAGAGATAGATAATTGCAGCAGGTGATGAGAATCTGTCGAAAGGGTCGCGATAAGCTGTCGATTTGGCAGTAATTCTTTAGCTTGATGTTAAACTTTCGACAGGTCTGTATTGAGTTTTTTCTTTACTAAGCACACGTCGGGACTCGTCCCTGTCAAACTTAACACACGGTAAAATATTAGTATTCAGTCCAGGAAATTATGTTAGGAAGATGTGTCATTCACCAACTTTTATTATGAAAATATGGAGGCTCTGATGTGGGGTAACTTTCAAAGTATTGTTCAATATTTCTGACTAACAATAGACCATTACCCTCTTCTTTCACTACGGTAGCTCAGTCGGTACAGTTCGTTCCGTATGTTGAAAATCCTGGGTTGGAACCCTGACTGTGGTCTGACCAAGACTTGACTGGGGTTTTTGCCAATAACTCGGCATTTAGATTTGAATGTGACAAGAACCAAAGCGAGGCTACTAAGTGGCAGAGATATAGATAGCTAGTGGCAGATAATTTGCCGAAAGATAGATGACAGCTGTCTAAAAGCTACAGAGATATACAGTAATCTGTCGAATGGTAAATGACAGCTGTCTAAAACCTGCAGAGATATACAGTAATCTGTCGAATGGTAAATGACAGCTGTCTAAAACCTGCAGAAATATACAGTAATCTGTCGAATGGTAAATGACAGCTGTCTTAAACCTGCAGAGATATACAGTAATCTGTCGAATGGTAGATGACAGCTGTCTAAAACCTGCAGAGATATACAGTAATCTGTCGAAAGATAGATGACAGCTGTCTAAAAGCTGCAGAGATATACAGTAATCTGCCAAAAGATAGATGACAGCTGTCTAAAAGCTGCAGAGATATACAGTAATCTGCCGAATGGTAGATGACAGCTGTCTAAAAGCTGCAGAGATATACAGTGATCTGCCGAAAGATAGATGACAGCTGTCTAAAAGCTGCAGAGATATACAGTAATCTGCCGAATGGTAGATGACAGCTGTCTAAAAGCTGCAGAGATATACAGTGATCTGCCGAAAGATAGATGACAGCTGTCTAAAAGCTGCAGAGCAGAGATATACAGTAATCTGCCGAAAGGTAGATGACAGCTGTCAAAAAGCTGCAGAGATATACAGTAATCTGCCGAAAGGTAGATGACAGCTGTCAAAAAGCTGCAGAGATATACAGTAATCTGCCGAAAGGTAGATGACAGCTGTCTAAAATCTGCCGTGATATACAGTAATCTGCCGAAAGGTAGATGACAGCTGTCTAAAATCTGCAGAGATATACAGTAATCTGCTGTAAGATAGATGACAGCTGTCTAAAAGCTACAGAGATATACAGTAATCTGCCGAAAGATAGATGACAGCTGTCTAAAAGCTGCAGAGATATACAGTAATCTGCCGAATGGTAGATGACAGCTGTCTAAAAGCTGCAGAGATATACAGTGATCTGCCGAAAGATAGATGACAGCTGTCTAAAAGCTGCAGAGATATACAGTAATCTGCCGAATGGTAGATGACAGCTGTCAAAAAGCTGCAGAGATATACAGTAATCTGCCGAAAGGTAGATGACAGCTGTCAAAAAGCTGCAGAGATATACAGTAATCTGCCGAAAGGTAGATGACAGCTGTCTAAAATCTGCCGTGATATACAGTAATCTGCCGAAAGGTAGATGACAGCTGTCTAAAATCTGCAGAGATATACAGTAATCTGCTGAAAGATAGATGACAGCTGTCCAAAAGCTGCAGAGATATACAGTAATCTGCCGAATGGTAAATGAAAGCTGTCTAAAAGCTGCAGAGATATACAGTAATCTGCGAAAGATAGATGACAGCTGTCTAAAACCTGCAGAGATATACAGTGATCTGCCGAAAGATAGATGACAGCTGTCTAAAATCTGCAGAGATATACAGTAATCTACCGAATGGTAGATGACAGCTGTCTAAAAGCTGCCGAGATATACAGTAATCTGCCGAATGGTAAATGACAGCTGTCTAAAAGCAGCAGAGATATACAGTAATCTGCCGAAAGATATATGACAGCTGTCTAAAATTTGCTGAAAGATATATGACAGCTGTCTAAAAGCTGCAGAGATATACAGTAATCTGCGAAAGATATATTACAGCTGTCTAAAATCTGCCGAAAGATATATGACAGCTGTCTAAAAGCTGCAGAGATATACAGTAATCTGGCGAATGTTTAATACTGGGCTAACGAAAAGAAATCGAAGAAGCTCGGCTGATGAAATAAAATGGCAGAGATATGGATAGCTAGTTGCCAAAAACATTGCCGAAAGATAGCTACAAGCTGTCAAGATATATAGTAAAAACACGTCGAAAGTTCAACACTAAGCTAACGAATTAATGCAGAACGTTTCTCGTCACCTCGTTAGCTATACAATACAGTCCTGTCGAACGTTTAACACTGAGCTAACAAAAAGTACAGTACAGACCTGTCGAACGTTTAACACTGAACCAATGAATTGCAGTACAGGCCTGTCGAACGTTTAACACTGAACCAATGAATTGCAGTACAGTCCTGTCGAACGTTTAACACTGAACCAATGAATTGCAGTACAGGCCTGTCGAAAGTTTAACACTGAACCAATGAATTGCAGTACAGGCCTGTCGAAAGTTTAACACTGAACCAATGAATTGCAGTACAGGCCTGTCGAAAGTTTAACACTGAACCAATGAATTGCAGTACAGGGCTGTCGAAAGTTTAACACTGAACCAATGAATTGCAGTACAGGCCTGTCGAAAGTTTAACACTGAACCAATGAATTGCAGTACAGGCCTGTCGAAAGTTTAACACTGAACCAATGAATTGCAGTACAGGCCTGTCGAAAGTTTAACACTGAACTAATGAATTGCGGTACAGGCCTGTCGAAAGTTTAACACTGAACTAATGAATTGCGGTACAGGCCTGTCGAAAGTTAAACATTAAGCTGACAAACAAATGGTTAATTGACACACCATCTCGTTAGCTATACCTCTACAGCTTTTTCTGGGCCACTTGTTAATATTTCTACAACTTTTTTAGCCGAACTTTGACTACTTTTCGTAAGAGCAGTGTTAAAATTTCGACTTAAGAAATGACATTCTTTTTTTTTCGTTATCGATGCAAGTATGAATAACAATGGCAAGTCCAAATTGCATGACGGCGAAGCCGTTCATGTGTTATTTGGACTGGCCATTGCTATTCATACTTGCATCGATAACAAAAAAACAAAAGAATGTCATTATTTATATTTACAATCTTCAGTTGCAAAACAAAAACTTAATATGTAATACCTTGTATGTATTTTAAAACATTTAATTTTTATTTTGCCTCGACACCCATCATTGGAAAAATGGAAGCGCCCACAACCATTTCCGAATCACAACCCAGAAGCACAAACGATAACAAAAAATAGTTCTTACACTCGCCATAATTTTTATATATACTACTTCAAGAAAATCAAAATTTCATGTTAAATTAAATGTATATTGATTAACTGTTGCACATGATAACATTCCTTATTGTATTTGACCGTAAAAAGTTAACGTAAGAAGGTGACTTTGTGATTGTAGTGTATCCAAACGTGGTGACTTGACGTAAGAAGTTAATGACGTATTTACATGATGACGTCAATTATTATCAATAACACTATAACATACAATTGCTCAAAATGTGTTATAGAAGGAGTAACAATGACAATTGTGTATATAGGTGTACATGTATATTGTAGTCAAAGTTCGGCTGACAAATTGTAGAAAAATCTGTAGAGAGATAGATAGTAAATGCCAAGTGAGTTGTCAAGATATACATGTAGCTTACGAGATGGTTAACAGTCACTAGAAGGGGGTTTCACTGGAATAATTGCGAAATTCCGGAATAGTTAGACACTCTCCGTAATCTTTTCGAAAATCCGGAATATTTAGATCAAATCCGAAATTTCTTGACCGAATCCGGAATATTTGGTCAAAATCCGGAATAATTGGTCAAAATCCGGAATAATTAGAATATTTTTACGGTAAATTTTACGGATTCTAAAAATTCCGGTAAGTGTCTGATTATTCCGGTAACTTGTCTGATTATTCCGGTAAAAGACTGATTATTGCGGTAAAAATCTAATTATTCCGGCAAATGTCCCATTATTACGGTAAAAATTTTGAAAAAAATTATTATTTTTTTTAGAAAATTTCCCGTAATAATTGGACATTTGCCAGAATAATTAGACGTTTACCGTAATAATCAGTCATTTTCCGGAATAATCAGACACTTACCGTATACGTAATTTTTAGATTACGGAAAACTTACCGTAACAAAATAGTCCAATTATTCCGGATTTTGTCTGATTATTCCAGATTTTGCCTGATTATTCCGGATTTTACCGGTTTATTCTGGATTTTACCTGATTATTCCGGATTTATTTGGTTTATTCCGGATTTATTTGGTTTATTCCGGATTTGGGCAGTTATTCCGGTAAAACCCCCTTTTAGTGAGTTTTGACACACATTTCTTAGCTTTCAAGCTGCTGTATCTCTTGGCAGCATTTCGTCCAATGGTTATCCATGTACATGTATCCCAGCCACAAGGATACATACCGAACTTTGGCTCCATTTCGTTTGCACGTTGTCAAACTTCTGACAGGTCTGTTTTGTGTAGTGCACAAAAGTTTAAACGCCGAGCTAACGAAAAGGAGCCGATACTACCTGCTAGGGACCAAGCTGTAGACAGGTAATTTGCCGAAAAGCTGTCCATCTTTCGGCAAATGAAGATGTCTACAGCTCGGCAACTGTTTCGGTCCCTCGGCACTTTGAGTTGGAGCAAATATAATCGTGAGATGGCGATTTGAAACTTAATCATTAGCTTAATGTTAAACTTTCGACAGGTCTGTACTGTTATTTGTTAGCTCAGTGTTAAACTTTCGACAGGTCTGTACTGGAATGTGTCAGCTTAATGTTAAACATTCGTCAGGTCGGTACTGTAATTCGTTAGCTCAGTGTTAAACTTTCGACAGGTCTGTACTGTAATTTGTTAGTTAAGTGTAAAACTTTCAACAGGTCTGTTCTGTAATTCATTAGCTCGGTGTTAAACATTCGACAGGTCTGTACTGTAATTCGTTAGCTCGGTGTTAAACTTTCGACAGGTCTGTACTGTAATTCGTTAGCTCAGTGTTAAAACTTTCGACAGGTCTGTACTGTAATTCGTTAGCTTAGTGTTAAACTTTCGACAGGTCTGTACTGTAATTTCACTCATTAAACATTCGACAGGTCTGTACGGCAATTGGTTCACTCAGTGTTAAACTTTCGACAGGTCTGTACTGTAATTCGTTAGCTCAGTGTTAAACTTTCGACAGGTCTGTACTGTAATTGGTTCACTCAGTGTTAAACATTCGACAGGTCTGTACGGCAATTGGTTCACTCAGTGTTAAACTTTCGACAGGTCTGTACTGTAATTGGTTCACTCAGTGTTAAACTTTCGACAGGTCTGTACTGTAATTCGTTAGCTTAGTGTTAAACTTTCGACAGGTCTGTACTGTAATTGGTTCACTCAGTGTTAAACATTCGACTGGTCTGTACGGCAATTCATTAGCTCGGTGTTAAACTTACGACATGTCTACAGGTACTGTAATTTCGTTATTAGTGTTAAACTTTCGACAGGTCTGTACTGTAATTGGTTAGTTTAGTGTTAAACTTTCGTCAGGTCGGTACTGTAATTTGTTGTCTCGTTGTTAAACATTCGACAGGTCTGTACTGTAATTCGTTAGCTTAGTGTTAAAATTTCGACAGGTCTGTACTGTAATTCGTTAGCTTAGTGTTAAACATTCGACAGGTCTGTACTGTAATTCGTTAGCTTAGTGTTAAAAATTCGACAAGTCGGTACTGTAATTTGTTAGCTTAGTGTTAAACTTTCGACAGGTCTGTACTGCACTCGTGTAATTAATTCCATTGATAATAGAGTTTAAATACTATATATATATATACATACATGTTAAATGAATTCCGATTTTAACTTCATGTTTAAAATTTAAGTTTTTATAAAAGTTGACTTTTTGCGCTCTTAGGTAAGAATATTTTAATTCATTATATTCAATTATTGATAATGTTATTATGAGTAACGTTTATATACAGATCGGGTTACAGGGTTTGTAGTGTGTTTTAAGACGGTAAACCACAAACGAACACTCTTATATTCAAACTAACAAAACGTAACATTCCTGTGGTTTACCCCGATCCGATTCAGATATTATAGTCTACCCATTAGTTTCCGTTATCCAGTTGCATTTGTCAAACGTGACCTTTTTAAACTTTGAAAGGTATAACCTGCCGCTGTTCGTATCATTGGTTGCAAATTTAATTGGTACAAATGGATCCTTTATCTTAATGAAATTTCGATACCCCATTTTACTTACGGTAAACTATAAGTTTTCGCTGAGACTAATTTTCGCTTATTCGCGGTCATTTGATTTGCGCGAAAATTAATACAGAGCGTAAATTATGTTATGATTATTTTTCATAGTGCATAATGAATATGAACTAATTTTCGCTTATTTAGCGGTCACTCTTTTTTGCGCGAATACTACTACGTTGTGAAAATTATATTTTGCTTATTTTATAATAGTGCATATTTTTAAAAACGCGAAAAATTTGACTATGCGGATATGTTTAAGTTCCATATACCTCGAAAATAAATACACGCGAAATTAAATAGTATTTTCCTATGTCGCTGTATCTGTTTCTGTACGTCGTATGGACTAATTATTGTATAAGAAGAGATAATAACGGTACGTACCTTTCACAGCTGTGGTCTTCTAAACTATTTCACGGTAAGAAGTTTTCAGTTTCGATTGTATTTAAAGTGAACCAAGGGAAATAAATATTTTTTACTGAGAAGATATATTCGCTGTACAAGTGTCACCGTGAAAATCGCGAACATTTCTCCCTCCTGAACGTTTCTTCTTTTACAGTACAGTCCAACCTGCCTTAAAGGCCACCTCTATATAAGGGCCACCTGCTTATAACGGCCATAAAAACAATTGTATTCCACTTGTTTTTATTCATATTCTTTTAACCTGTATATAAAGGTCACCTGTCAATAAAGGACACTTTTACTGGTTTCTTTGGATAGCCTTTTAAGACAGGTTATACAGTATGTCTGTTTACAACAGGAGAGAGAACGCTGGATTTATTAGCAGTACTCCTCTACTGCGCTAACATGCTCACTGGATTCTGGTAGTTGGTTCCAATGGATGCAGGCGCCCGTAAAGAATGATTGTCTATACTGTTTTGTTTGGCTTTGTGGCACAACAAGTACACTAGACAGGGATGAAGATTAGCAGGGGCTAAATAGCCAATGGCTACTAAAAATCAGTCTGGGTCCCTTAATGTTTACACATTTGAGCTATTTATTACTAATACAACTTCTTTTTTGAAGAAGTTAAAAAATTTAAAAAATAGGCTTCATCCCTGACTAAAGTTCTCTAGAGTCGCATTTAATTGCTGTAAATTTATTTAAATTCCGCGTGTGCTTATTTTCGAGGTATTTGAAATTTAGATATATCCACGTAGTTAAATTATCGCGTTTTTGAAATATGCACTATAAGACAAAAAGCATAATATAATTTTAATTTCACTCGGTGTAATATTCGCGACCGCGAAATAAGAGAAAATTAGTATACCGCGAAAATAAATACGTTTACAGTAAGACCTTGGATTAAGATTGTACGGAGGAATATCTGTTTCAAGTACATGACATGCATGGACTCGCTCTCAGTGACGTCATGCAAAATTATGGACGACGTGCCTATAGCGACATTTGAATTCCTACGCAATAACGGTGCTTACTTTTTACTTTCTGCAAATGTACTGTTGTTTGACATGTTGATTTACGACAAATTGAATTACAAAAAATGGAATTTGTTTTATGTATATTATGGAAAATTTGCACATATGGACAATTTTGCGCATGCAACATAATTTTTGTAATTCGTAGTGTACAAAATGTCCAATTCTTTCTTTATTCCACATTAAAAGAATATTTTTAATTACTGTATTAACCCCGGTATAAATTGCAAGCTTTGTTAAACATATGTCGGACTATCAAGCATACAGAGGCTGCCAAAAAGTCATGCTTAAAGAGAGTTTAATGTAAGCTTAAAGAAAGCAGTTGTTATAAGTCACCATTAAACCGTCTTTAGGCTCTTATAAGACAATCTTTAAGCTTCCTTACGCATGTCTTATAGGGGGCTCAATGATGTCATTTCATCTTGTAATGCTTTTTTCCGAATATGTTTGGCGCATTACATGATTATTTCCGCAATTTGATATTGCTTTTACTTAAGGAATAACTGTGATATTATTTTTTTATTGGTGTATAAAAGAAAAAAACGATTAGCACACTGGATAATGCGCGTAGCGCATTATTCAAAAGTGTGCAAATCGTTTTTTCATTTATACACCAGTAGAAAAAAAAATATCACAATTATTCCTTATAATTTAATTTAGACATTCTTTAAATATTGAGGAAATTAAAAAAACCCAAAACTCTGAAACATTTAAATCAAGTTTAATAATATCTACATAGATAGTCATCATGAGGCAGATGAATATGACCCGATTGTTTTTTATAATCGTGATCTCATTCATAGCGATGTATATTGCAGATGTAAGCAATGAAAAAGTTCCGGTTAAATCCGCCAAAACGGGGCAAGTGGGCGGAGCTAATCTAAATATTTTTTTATTGAGGTATCAAGAAAAAAATTGGTCACGTGGTCTCCATTGTTTTGTATTGAACAAATTTTAGTTAAACTGTTCTAAAAAAACATGCATTTACCTGATGGATCTGTCCTTTGAATAAGAAAGATTTTATCAGATCTTGTATCTGTTGCATCTAGCTTACCACGTAGATTTATTGGTTGGTTGAGTGATTGATTGATCATGATTGATTGATTGGGGTTTTACGCCCCAGTCAAGAATATTTCATTTAAATATCAAGACGTCACCAGCTATAGGTGAAGTGGCAGAAATTTCGACCTTTGCAATGTGCTGAGGCTAATGTACCGTGAGGGTTCTTTAAGGTATATTCCGAAGGACCCAGTGCTTTTCATTTGCAAATCCCATGTGCTTGGCGAGAGAACAATCACTGCCTATTTTTAAGTCTTGATCAGCCCAGCCGGGGTTCGAACCAATGACCTATGAAGCGAGCACTCTACTACTTGAGCTACTGTCGTGGTTACAAAATAGTGAATGTGGGATTTTGAAATTTTAAGGTAAAGTCTCTATTTTTCTAAAAAGTGGGATATAAACCGAAAATCCCTCTTTTCTTAGGCTCCTTATTTTTAAAAAAAAAATGTGTTCAATTGTGAAGTATAATTTTATTTCCTCTTGTTCATTGAAAAGAGTTTCATATCTAATAATAAAAAAAAACAAACATATTGGGTTTATGTCCAAATCACAATGACAAAAGCAAATTCAACTCTGGAAAATTAAGTAACACACGTGAATTTCCACTTGAAAAGTGAGGCCGGGTGCTCCGGAAGGAAAAGCATTTGTTATTCAGCTAGCTACATCTGCAACGTGTGGGATGAAAATTTAGAAAGAAACAATGATTTATGAAACATCAAATATATCCAGTGATAAGATAATATGTTAAAATATGTTTATCTGGTTTATTTAATATCAAACTGGCTTTTTTGTAATTTTAAGTTACGGTTTTCTTTTTATTTTCAACCTTTATTCAGCTGATCATGACATAACTTGTATGTTGATATTGAATTCATTAAATGATTATTTCGATATAACCATTAAATTCTTCTATACAGACCTGTCGAAAGTTTAACACTTAGCTAACGAATACGTGCCGAAACGACAGCTCATCTAGTTAGCTTTATCTCAGTAGAGGCTTTCTATCACGGCTTATTTGTTCAACCACTGCGGTAGCTCAGTTGATAGAGTGCTCGCTCCGTATGTGGGAGGTCGTGGGTTCGAACCCCGGCCGGGTCTTACCCAAGACTTGAAAGTGGGTAGTGACTGTTCTTTCGCCAAGCACTCGGCATTTCGAAATGAAAGTCACGGTTCTTTCGGATGGGAACTTAAAATAAAACGAGGTCCCGTGTCATGGTGGGCTTGGCACGTTAAAGAACCCTGCTGTATAATGCCATTAGCGCAACGCACAGGCAAAATTTCTGCACCTTCGCCTATAGCTGGCGACGTCTCGATATAAGTGAAATATTCTTGACTGGGACGTTAAACACCATTACTCAACAACTCTACTCTTATTTGTTCAGTGTTAAAATTTGGTCATGTATGTATTTTTATCAGTTATAAGGTATAAAATTCAATATTTTTATCAAATTACAGCACAGGCCTGTCGAAAGTTTACAACTAAACTAATAAATTCGTGCCAATTTTGATTGGATGTGCATCTTAGCCCCTTCGTTAGATATCTAGGCAGCTTTTCGGCAGCTGCTAAGTTTCGTTCGGAAAATTTCCGGTCACCATATCTATATCTAGGCATGCGCAGCCAAACTTCGACTTCATTTTGGTAAAGTCGAGTGCTTGGCGAAGGACGAAAGAGCAGTCAATACCCTGACCCAAGTCTGACCCTAGACTTGAAAGTAGGTGGTGAATGTTCTTTCACCAAGCAGTCGGCATTACGAAATGAAAGTCACGGTTCTTGTGGAAGGGAACTTAAAAGAAACGAGGTCACGTGTCACGATTGGCGTGACATGATAAAGAACCTGTTGTTTATTGCCATCAGTGCAATGCACAGGGGACGTTTCTGCACCTTCGTCAATAGCTGACGACGTCTCGATATAAGTGAAATATTCTTTATTGGGACGTAAAACACCATTTCTAAACTCAATATCTTTTCGTTAGCTCGGTGATAAACTTTAGACAGGTCGGTACTAAAGCATTTTCTGTTCTGACTTGTACCAAACTTATCTGCATATCGTAATTCATTGATACCATGCTACCGGATACATTCGGTACAGGTCTGTCGAAAGTTTAACATCAAACTGACAAATTGATGGCAAAACGGTACACCATTTAGTTAGCTATATATCAACAGCTTGTTCGATAGCCGCGATTTACAGTACAGACTTGTCGAAAGTTTAACGTCAAGCTGACAAATTGGCGATAAAACGACACGCCATCTCGTTTGCTACATGCATCCTCGATAGCTGCCATCTACAATGCAGGTTTATCTCCTGATCGTAGTCCATGCCACCGGATATATACAGTACAGACCTGTCGAAAGTTTAACATCAAGCTGACTAATTAGTGACAAAACGGTACAACATCGATCTTGTTAGCTATATCTCGACAGGGTCTTAGATAGCTGACATCTATCTCTCTGCTGCTTTTCTGGGCCTTTTAACGATAGAAAGGTGGAGTTGTTGGGCATAGAAATTTTTCATGTTGAATTGAAATAAAAAATTTGCAAAGTGTGCAAGCTTTTTGAAATAATATTTTAAGCAGAGATCCTCATTGGATATTAGGAACCACTGCTGTGGCTCAGTTGGTAGAGTGCTCGCTCCGTAAGTGGGAGGTCGTGGGTTCAAACCCGACCGGGTCTGACCCAAGACTTGAAAGTGGGTAGTGACTGTTCTTTCGCCAAGCACTCAGCATTACGAAATGAAAGTCATTGTTCTTTCGGATGGGAATTTAAAATAAACGAGGTCCCGTGTCATGGTGGGCTTGGTACGCTAAAGAACCCAGCTGTATAATGCCATCGGTGCAAAGCACAGGCAAAATTTCTGCACCTTCGCCTATAGCTGACGACGTCTCGAAATATTCCTGACTGGGACGTTAAACACCATTACTCACTCACTCACTCATTGGACATTAGCTCCACTTCTTATAAGATGGTATAACTAGAAAAAAAATGTATATTGTAAATTGTTGTAAAATGTAGTCACAATATCTGAATACCCGTGTTTTATTAATATTGAATATGGTTTAGATACTAAAGTCTGTCATAAACAGTGCACACCTGCCAAAAGTTGAACAACGAGCTAACGAAAATCAGTCGAAACTCGGCGACTGTCGAATTATCGAGGAATGGATAGCTCTTGGGCGAAAAGCGCGAAAAAGATTGACAGCAACTTCCGAAATGCTGTCAAAATTAAGCCAAGCAAGGACCGGACTGAGCTGCCAGTAGATACTATCCAATAAGTTAGTTCAGTGTAAAACATTGGAAAGGTCTGTATAGCATGCGTGTTAAAATATTAGTCACTTTTTTATAGTGTGGGAGTGAATATTTTCGAATCTAGACAATTAATGACAAAATAACTATGCTATTTTGTACGGTGTTCGACAAGGGTCAGTTTAATCGTCTCATCGCTCGCTGAATCCAAGGCAAAACTGCTCGATATAAACAAGGGTAAAATAGTAAAAGAGCTCGAGTTACGTATAGAAGGCACAAGTGCGATCGTGAGAAATGCTTATGAAAGGCACGAAAGCGAAGGCAAAAAGTAAATGGGAATTCAGTGAAGTATTGAAGTCGCTATTGCGACTCTGGAATGTCGAAGGCGCAAGTGCGAAACCCGGTACAGGAATGTCAACGCAAAGCATTGAAGTCGCGATTGCGACTCTGGATTGCCGAAAAGGCAATCTTGAAAAATTATTATGCAATTATGCGAAGGCGAAAATGCGAAACTCGAACACGAACGAGAAAGAATGCAAAGGCGACTGTAAGAAATGCTAACGCAAAGCACGAGGGCAAAGGCAAAAAAGTGAGAGCCCTCGAGTGACGTATTGTACAGGCGAAAGTGTGAAACTTGAATCCTGCAAAGGCGATCGTGAGAAATGGTTGAACAATGATGCAGAACACTAATACAAAGTCGCGAATATAATTGTGCAAAGCCCGAATGCTAGAGAAACGAATGCAAAAGTGCAAAACACAAATACAAATAAGAGAAGGTTCCAAATGCGATAATAATAGAATCTGTCACCTGTTTGTGACCGATACCGGTTGATCTCAGTCGAGGGTGATGTGATGTAACATATATCCCAATCGAGGCTTTGGGGAGATTGGGATATGTTACATCACAGCACCCGAGACTGAGATCAACCGGTATCGGTCACAAAAAAGTAATAGATTCTATTTCTCGTACCATTTAAGTGTTTATAACAGCGATACATACAAAACAAAACACGTACCCTAATGGGCCTCTTGCATTCTTTTTGGCACCTAATACATTGTACAAATCCATCCTTTGAAAATAATCCCATCGACAACTCTTCAAAATTTTAAAATATCAACGATTTGTATTCAATGCAAATAAAAAAAAACTCTGGCAATGAAATATTTTGAATAAAAATAAAAATAAAACACATATGTGAAAAATAAATAAAAAACAACTCCGGCAATAAAATATTTAGAAGAAAAAATAAAATAATACACAACCCTCACGCGCGCACCAGTGCTAGATTTTTGTCTTGTCCAGTTTGTCTGGTACTGCCTCACGCGACAACTGAACAATCAGGATGACGTATCAGATCATTGTGCTTGACGTCATCAAAACAAAGGGTTTCCTTTATTATTTTTTCAAAATATGTGTATTATTTTATTTTTTCTTCTAAATATTTTATTGCCGGAGTTGTTTTTTATTTGCATTAAATACAAATCGTTGATAAATTTTGAAGTGTTGTCGATCGGATTGTTTTCAAAGGGCGGATTTGTACAATGCATACATCGCCCAAAGGAATCATGAGCGGCAAGAGGCCCCATGAGGGTACATGTTTTGTTTTGTATTTATCACAGTTAATACGAGAAATAGAATCTTTCACCTGATTGTGACCGATAACGTGTGATCTTAGTCTCGGGTGATGTGATGTAACACATCCCAATCTCGGCAAAGCATCGATTGGGATATATTTTACATCACATCACCCTCGACTGAGATCACACGGTATCGGTCAAAAACAGGTGACAGATTCTATTAATCACGGCCACTCGGCAGCCAAGCTACGTTAGCGCAGTGTTAAACTTTCGACAGGTCTGTACTATATATTATATATAATAAAGCGTTGAGTAGCAGGTGTTTAACGTTCCAGTCAAGAATATTTCACTTATATCGAGACGTTGCCAGCTATAGCCGAAGGTGCAGAAATTTTGCCTGTGCGTTGCGCTGATGGCTTTATACAACAGGGTTCTTTAGCGTGTCAAGCAAACCGTGACACGGGACCTCGTTTATTTTAAGTTCCCATCCGAAAGAACCGTGACTTTCTTTTCGTAATGCCGAGTGCTTGGCGAAAGAACAGTAACTTCCCACTTTCAAGTCTTGGGTCAGACCCGGTCGGGGATCGAGCCCACGCCCTCCCACTTACGGAGCGAGCACTCTACCAAATGGTTATATATAATAAAGAGGATAGTATCATAATTAACCTCGAATAAGGTGGCTCAATGCCAGGAATCCCGCCCTTCCGCTTCTTTGAGTTAAGTTTAAGTGTAAAATGTATCTGACAATACTGGATTCAGAAATTTTACATAACTAATGCATAAGCGTAATGTGTAACAGTGTGTATTGTAAACCTCCCTTCCGGAGACCTACAATCCAGACCTGTCGAAAGTTTAAGACTCACCTGACGAAAACATCAGCTGTCGTGTGGCCAAAAAATTGATAGCTAGCGGGGATGAAGATGCCAAAAGATACAGCTAACAGCTGTCGAAAAGGTGGCTTGATATGGCTAACAGAGAGACGAGATGAGCTGTCGATTTGGCAATTATTCGTCAGCATACTGTTAAACTTTCCACAGGCCTGTACTGAAGCGCTATTAATTCGGTTACGCACCGTAAAATTCGAGTTTGCCAAAAAAGACATCGATCATAGTGTCTCTGTATTTATATCACAATTACTATACTGTATGTTGAACCTATAGTAGGATATATCAGTTTTATTCAGAAAACAAATTATATTCAAGTTTCCCTATCTTTCATCGCTGTATTAAGCCGACCAAGTATTAAAATAATTTTCTTCGGTCCACAGGGAACCTAGAACAAGCTTCTATTCTTGAACAAAGGTGCAATTTATAAACTTACCGTAGTACAGACCTGTCGAAAGTTTAACATTAAGCTGACAAATAAGTGGCAAAATGGCTCACTATCTCGTTATCAGCATCTCGACAGGTTCTTTGGCAGCTGTCATCTATGTCGTTATAACTTTTCTGGGCCACTTGCTAATATTTCGGTCCCTTGCCACCCGAACTTTGACCCCTTTTCGTTAGTTCAGTGTTAAACCAACGACAGGTCCGTATTTTATATATAGAATTGTTACTATTTTTGACCATCAAATCCTCCTTTAACGAGCCTGTTTCTTTTGATAAATTTCAAAATTATTTTTTTAACAAAAGTTCTTCACATAGATATATATCTATGTCCTCTTTTACATTACATACCTGTCGAAAGTTTAACACTAATTTATCGAAAAAAGTCGAAGATCGGCTTCTGAATGACCGAGATGTTTATAGTATGTTATTGGCCGAAACGCTACCGAGAGATCGATAGCAGAGGTGTCGAGATATATAGTCAGAGACAGGACCGAAATTGACTGGTCGATTGAGCACTAAATTGTTAGTTTAGAGTTAAATTTTCGACTGGCCTGTACTGTACATAAATGTGTCAGTAGTATGTATTTATAGTGAGTTCATTATTACCGAACTATTATAGTATATTTTTGCCCCAAACCGCAAACTTAATTTGATACGCTGTACGAATTCATTATTTATGTACCTCTTTACTTTACCGCAATGTCCCTAAAATAATTCATTGACATACTTTGTACAAAAAATTATAAAACAAAAAAAGAGGATATATTTAAATTTATTTTTTAAATTATATTTTTGTTTACACTTTCTTTATTTATTAAGCATTTGTCATGTAAAGAGTATCATTCTTATATTTTTCAGTCTATTGCGCAGCAAGTGTTATTTCCGCTTCCGGGACATTTAGGTCAAACAGTACCAGTATCACGCAGATGTTAATGTCTGAATATACGAATGTTTCATCTTTGTTTACAAATCAGGCCCGTAGCAGCAATTTGAAAAGTGGAGGGGCCAAATTAAAAGTGGAGGGGCAAAAATAAGCCTACAGTGTGGTAAATAGGAAGAAAGATCATATAAATAAACAACAAGACGAAAACGGAAAAAAAATCTGGCTCCCTCCCCTGGCTTCCCCCTTTTCCTACGGGCCCACAAATACAGACCAAATGGCACAGTCACCAATAGTTATACCACTGGGTAAATTAAAATTTCTTCCATATACACTGAATTCCAATCAACCAAACACAAACAAAAATGTCCAAGTCGGAATCAGCAAAGTTAAAACTTTGGAAACTTACAAATTAAGTAACATACCTAAATTTCTACCAGACAAGTCGAGTCCAGATGTAAACATATCCTCTTCTATCGTATTACAAAAACCACCTGTATCAATCTCATATTGCGATGTGTGGAACAAATACTGACGCCATATCATCATAAATCAAACAATCATACGTCATTATGACGTATTGACTACGCCCACAATGTTCTGACAAAGGCCTGGCATGCTTGAATAACATGTAAAAAGAATGATAACTCGGCCTTAATTGCGGCGTTTAATGACGTCACTGACGTCAATAGTTGCCCTGATGCTGCTTTGGTACCGTGATAGCGGCCTTTGTCGAAACATTGTGGGCGTGGCCGGTGATCCGTCAATTGTACGAACTGTTCGGTAACAAAGTAAGTGTTCTAAGCGGATACGGCTCTTCCTTTTGTTGCATTTCTTTTTATGTTGTCTGCAAGGTATACGTACGTGTCAAAATTGAGCCACCAGGCATTAATTTGTTAGGTTACGTGTTAAATTTGTGTCAGGTATGTACTGTAGCGACGTTTTATATTCAATTTCAATACTCTCTCTCTCTCTCTTATTTTATATTGTTAAAAATCTTAAATCAGCTCCGTCTCTCTCTCTCTCTCTCTCTCTCTCTCGTTTATATTTTAGACTATAATCTTAAATCAGCTCTCTCTGGTATATCATATGATCTTTAATCTTACATGTAACTCTCTCTCTCTCTCTCTCTCTCTCTCTCTCTCATTTTATATAATAACTTTAAATCATCTCTCTTTGCATATTACAATCGTAAATCCCCCCTCTCTCTCTTTCTCTCTCTCTCTATAATTTATATTAAAATCAATCTTAAATAAGCTCTCTCTATCTCTCTCATTTTATATAACAATTAATTTTAAATCAGCCTCTCTCTCACTTTCATATTACAATCTTAAACTCTCCTCTCTCTCTCTCTCTCTCTCTCTTTATCTCTCTCTCTCTCTCGTATGTTATATGATAATCAATCTTAAATCTGCTCTCCCTCTCTAGTTCGTAACTTATATCTTAAACCATCTCTCTCTCTCCCTCTATATTTCTCTCATTTTATTTGATAATCAATCTTAAATCTGCTCTCCCTCTCTAGTTCGTAACCCCCTCTCTCTCTCTCTCTCTCTCTCTTCTCTCTCTCTCATTTTATATAATCAATATTAGATCACCTATTTCTCCTTATCTATGTTTGACTGCTGCCAAAAACCACAAATCTGAATTGATTTTTAATCTGTGGGTAAATATAGCCATACGACTCTTTATAATTATTTTAACTACATAAAGACAGTCTTGTTATCGCTGCCTTCTATCAATTCCGCTGTTTGTAAACTAACCAATCGTGAAGGTCGCCGCAATACGTTGAAGAATATTTATGAATGAAATGAACAAGTCAGCATATGAATTATAGCCGGGCGGCTCCATACGAGTGAACCGTGTATAAAATATAAATAAAGTTAATGTAGGTAAACGGCTCCATACGAGTGAACCGTGATCAGCGGCTCTATACAACCGTGACAAACTGCTCCATACGAGTGAACTGTGATCAGCGGCTCCATACGAGTGAACCGTCATCAACGGCTCCATACGGGTGAACCGTCATCAACGGCTCCTTACTGGTGAACCGTCATCAACGGCTCCATACCCAGATAGCAAACATATGTTGGGCCAACGTTGGCCCGTTGTTGTTGGGTTTGTTGGCCCTACGTTAGCTGCCATCATTGGGCCAACGTTATCTTGCTCATCGGGCCAACGTTGTACCCAACATAAATGCCAACGATGGGCCAATGTAAACTGCCAACGATGGGCCAACGTAAGTTGCCAATGTTGGGCCAACGTAATCTTGCTCATCGGGCCATCGTTGTACCAACCATAAATGCCAACAATGGGCCAACATTAACTGGCCAATGTTGGGCCAATGTAATCTTGCTCATCGGGCCATCGTTGTACCAACCATAAATGCCAACAATGGGCCAACATAAACTGCCAACGATGGGCCAACGTAAGTTACCAATGTTGGGCCAACGCAATCTTGCTCATCGGGCCATCGTTGTACCAACCATAAATGCCAACAATGGGCCAACATAAAGTGCCAACAATGGGCCAACGTAAGTTGCCATTGTTGGGCCAACGTAATCTTGCTCAGCGGACCATCGTTGTACCAACCAAAAATGCCAACAATGGGCCAACATAAACTGGCCAATGTTGGGACAACGTAATCTTGCTCATCGAGCCATCGTTGTACCAACCATAAATGCCAACAATGGGCCAAAATAACCTGCCAATGTTGGGCCAACGTTATCTTATTTATCTGGTATCGTTGTACCAATCATAAATGCCAACGATGACCCAATATAAGTTGCCACCATTGGACCAACGATGGCAGCCAACGGTGGCCCTTCATTGGGCAGACAGGCAAGATATGTTAGGACAACTTTGTTTGCCATATAAGGACGATAAATCCACATTTAAAACATGTTGGCGATAAAATATCTGTCAATACTGCCCCAGCTTATCTGCGAAAATCATTTTTAATTTCTTTGAATTTTAAAAGTAACGATGATCCAGTAAGATCCAGTGACAATTACAAAGACAGTGAAAACATATATATCCTAATTATGTTAAATGTCTCCAATGAAATGTCACAGATGCTGGTTCAATACTAACAATATTTCTTTACAATAATTTAAGGTACAAAAATTTGACATGAATTTAAATTTATTAATATGCAAACAGAACCAAACAAAACATCATTACAAAGTAAATACTATACAGATTATCACAAAACTTTAAAAGTGTCTTTTCCTCAGTTCTAAAGTTATTGATCTTGGTTATTATTTTATTATCTAAATCACATATCTGATTTATTTTTGTTTATCCTGTTTTTTCTGCCACCGTTTCTATCGGATGCAAATCTGAACCAGACTTTTGCAGTTTTTGCAATTTCATTTTCTGTCGCACTTGCACATAATCTCTCTTTCTAACAGCTTCTGTAATTAAGATCGAAATTATTTGTATATAAGTTGCTGTTAAATGACATGAAACAACTATATATACTACCATCTCTAAAAATAGCAGGTATTTTTCTATTCGATATGTAATCTTAGTATCGCAATCAATATGTACAGTACAGACCTGTCTAAAGTTTAACACTAAGCTAAGAAATACGTGCCGAGTCGGCTCGATTCCTCGTTACCTGTATCTCCAAAGTTTCTCGAATGCAGTTATCTATATCTGTGCAGCTTTTCGACAACTAGTTATCCATATCTCAACACGTCAGCTTCTGCTCCTTTTCGTTAGCTCAGTGTTTAACTTTCGACAGGTCTGTACTGTAGTTTGGGTATTTTGCTACATCACAGGGCTTATGACCAGTTTATTTAAAATGTACATGGACGTGCATATAAACATGGAAAATTAAATAATTTTTAAATGACTCATAACAGAAAATAGATAAAAAAATAATAAATAAATAAATAAATAAAATTAATCAATGTCTTTTTGAAAAATATAATTCATTATGGTAATATAGTTTGTTTATACATGTACCTCAAAGATTTACTAATACTGTATTAAATTCAGTTGAGTTGAGTTAAAATACTTAAAATCAGGAATATTATGGCAGTGAAGTTAATATGTTCCCATTTATTGAATTAAGTAATCAATTGGAAAATATCAATGGCCTTGATCATTTTTTTTTCATTTCACAATCAAAAATGTTAAATAATCTAAAACGAAATTCTAAAATAACTTGAGGAAATATAGGCCACTTGAATGCACACATTTTACAATTGCATCTTAAAATAAAGATATAATTATAATCAATTGGAGAATTTCAAAGGAAATGTTACAAATTTATGTTATAAAAATGTTCCTCCAAATAATTAAAACAACTTAATATGTACACATTCATGCCCATGGGGTTACAATTTCTGTACAATGAAAGTGCTAAAACAGGTGTTCAAGACCGGTGTTTGACATTACAAATGTGTGTGTGTGTGTGTGTGTGTGTGTGTGTGTGTGTGTGTGAGAGAGAGACTCTGATGAAAAACATTAAAATCAAATTGGCCTCAGGTCACTTTGGATTTTCGACAAAAAGTCTTTTTAAACAGATCTTTATTAGCAAATATTATATTCACGTTAACTTAAGTTACTGCAAACCTTGTGAATATAATTATGCATATTTGCAGATTGACGATGGTATTAATTAGGGCATTAAACCATTAAAATAAATTTCAATTCAGTAAATCTGGGTTCCTATCCTTACATCAAAAAGTTTGTTATTACAAAGCTTGACTGGACAAGTAGCTGAATATAATGCACATACATACTTTCATATTGAGAGAGAGAGAGAGAGAGAGAGAGAGAGAGAGAGAGAGAGAGAGAGATTTATATAGTATAATAAAATTATACTTACATAATTAAATTAAACTTCAGTCTTTACAAGAGAGTACTACTAATATTTGTCTTGGTAATACTGTTGTCCAGGTCTTCTTTTAAACTTTAAAACCATCTTAGGTAAAGTTAATACCATCAAAACCTGTCCACTTAGTATTGGTTAGATGACAATAAGGAAAAAGGGGGTGGAGTGGAGCACAGCCCTTTCTTATTCATGAAGATTTGCCTTATGTCATCTAACCAATTTAGACCACACTTTCAACATGACCCAACTGGGATGAAAACCATTAACCCAGCTGTTCATTCAAAAAGCTCACCTGTTTGAGAAAAAGTAGAGGAAGTTGTTTTTTTTAAGGTTGTAACAAATATAACTCAAAACCTAACTTTTGTGATGGTCGATATTCAAAATGAGTGACCAAGGTGTAGACTACATCCCTTTGATGATTTTAATTAATTTTCGCATTCCTTTAGGCTGTTTTATTCAAATATAAGCATGTTTATCTATTTTATCAAATTAACTAACAAATAAATATTAATTATTGATATAATTAACAAATATGGTTTTGGGCACAGACGCACAATCGTAAAGTTAAAGCCACAATTTTGACTGGAGTGAAAAAAATCATTATAATTGAAAACTTGACCAGAAAAGTGATTGAAAACCACCAAGCTCGAAAACACGCACATGTAATTCAGAAATTACACATGAATTACATGTGTCATTAAAAACTCCTTATTTCAGTATAAATTTTCATGACGTCATTGTATACGAAAATCCTTTTTTTTTAAATCTGAAAGAATTTTGACAATATTAAAAAAGATATCAATTAAATTTTGTGAAAAAATGTCTTTATCAAAGGTATCAAAGGCAATTCTTAGTGATTCAATGGTATCTGTTGAATTTATCAGTGTAATGTATTTATGATTTTTTTTTTTTTTGTATATTCATTTAATCTTTTAATTGATAGACATAATGTATTTTATTTCCTGTAAATAATTTATCAAAAATTATAACAGTTACTTTAAGTTAGGACTTAGAATAATACCATCAAAGCATGTACAAGCCATGCATAACGTTAGCGTCCATTTGTACTACTTGGTCCTAAATGCATCCTTGGGAAAAAGAAATGTGGAATTATGCCTCGTTTGTTGGCAAATGTGGTAAGAGTTTTTATGTTTGGGCATGGATTAGGATGTTTGTTTACCATTGGCCCATTGTTGGTCCAATGTTGTCAGACCAACAGTTATAATTCATATGTTGGCCCATTGTTGGTCCAATATTGTCAGACCAACATTTATAATCCATATGTTGGCCCATTGTTGGCCCAATGTTGTCAGACCAACAGTTATAATTCATATGTTGGCTTGGTGTTGTCAGACCAACTGTTATAATTCATATGTTGGCCCATTGTTGGTCCAATATTGTTAGACCAACATTTATAATCCATATGTTGGCCCATGTTGTCAGACCAACAGTTATAATTATATGTTGGCCCATTGTTGGCCCAATATTGTCAGACCAACAGTTATAATTCATATGTTGGCCCATTGTTGGCTTAGTGTTGTCAGACCAAATGTTACAATTCATATGTTGACCCATTGTTGCTTTAATGTTGTCAAGCTGTCAGTTAGAATCTGTTGGTCCCATGTTGGCCAGGTCCCATGTTGGCCAAATGATGTTTAACCGACAATTACTACTCGTATATCGGGCCAATGTTTGTTCAATGTTGTTTAACCAACTATTCGAAATTCTATGTTGGTCTAATGTTGGCCCAATGTTGTCACACCAATAGTTAGAATTCCTATGTTGGTTCAATGGTGGTCCAATGTTGTTTAACCAACAGTTAGAATACCTATGTTGGTCCAATGTTGGCCCAATGTTGTTTAACCAACTGTTAGAATTCATATGTTGGTCTAATGTTGGCTCAATGTTGTTTAACCAACAGTTAGAATACCTATGTTGGTCCAATGTTGGCCCTATGTTGTTTAAACAACAGTAAGAATACCTATGTTGGTCCAATGTTGGCCCAATGTTGTTTAACCAACAGTTAAAATACCTATGTTGGTCCAATATTGTTTAATTAACAGTTTGAATACCTATGTCGGTCCAATGTTGGCCCACTGTTGTTTAACCAACCGTTAGAAATCCTATGTTGGTCCAATGTTGGCCCAACATTGTTTAGCCAACGCCAACCATACAACAATATGCCAACGTTGGCCCAACGTTAGTCTGCTATCTGGGTACGGGTGAACCGTCATCAACGGCTCCATACAAGGGAACCGTGATCAACGGCTCTATACAAGTGAACCGTGATTAGCGGCTCTATACAAGTGAACCGTGATCAACGGCTCCATACAAGTGAACCATGTATACTTGCAAACTTTTTGACCTGTCTGTTTCACCTTGAATTCGAAATATCGACAAAGGGTTGAATTGAATATTTCACTTATATTGAGACGTCGCCAGCTATAGTGAAGGTGGAGATATTTTGCCTGTATATTGCGCTGATGGCATAATACAGCAGGGCTTTTTATCGTGCCAAGCCTACGGTGACACAGCACCTCGTTTATTTTAAGTTCCCATCCGAAAAAACCGTTACTTTTATTTCGTAATGCCGAGTGTTTGGCGAAAGAACAGTTATTACGGACTTTCAAGGCTTGGGTGATACCCGGTCGTTACATATAATTAGGATGTAGGCAATTTTATGTTTAAAGGCCCATAACTCTCAGAAAAATAAGCAAATCTTGGGTTAATGATATGAACATCTTCTGGCAATGCTGATGCGTTGTACCAAGTTTCGCAAACTAGTGTTTCATAATTTTCATAGTCGTAGAAAAATTAACTGGAGTGTCTGAACGAACTGAATGACGAAAAAAAATGACCAAAAGTTCGAATATTCAATTATCCTCGCATTTATTTTAAGTTCCCATCCGAAAGAATCGTGACTTTTATTTCGTAATGCCGAGTGTTTGGCGAAAGAACAGTTATTACGCACTTTCAAGGCTTTGGGTGAGACCCGGTCGTGGATCGAAGCCACGATCTCCCACTTACGAAGCGAGCACTCTACCGTCTGAGCTACCACAGTGTTCGAAAGGTCAAGGGTTATAACCTAAGGTATACATGTAGATGTAGTACTGTTTTATTGAGCGTTTCTCATGAGTTTTATACGAAAGCTTGTTCGTGCCACTTTGTAATCTGAAATTTTTTCTCAAATCGTAGGTACCATTTTTAAAATCGTACCTACGAATTTGTTTTTCTTGTTTTTCTGTCTGTATTTGGTGAAATACAAGTTTTATCGAACACGTATAATACAGAATCTTGTATCACCACAGTGTGGTGATACAACATTGGCGGTAAAGCGCACGTGCACTTTATCATTGTTGCGTCATCAGAGAGTCTTGGATTTGTCGGTCATAACATAGTTCAGTGTTTTTCTGTGGTAAAATGTAATTTTTTTCACATTAAGTATTGTTTTTTATTATTTTAAATAACCTAATTGTAAATGTTAGATAAAAATATTATGTACACAGTGTGTAGGTACAACCCTTCGTATCAGGTCTCGTCCTTTTTTCGTAGCTGTATCACTACTCGTCGCGCAAGCGCGACTCGTAGTGATACGGCTACGAAAAAAGACTCAACCTGATACTGAGGGTTGTACCTACACACTGTGTATATAATATGTATTTATCTTTAAAGGGCCATAACTCTCAGAAAAATAAGCAAACCAACTCGGGTTAATGATATGAACATCTTCTGGCAATGCTGGTGGGTTGTACCAAGTTTCGCAATCTAGTGTTTTATAATTTTCATAGTTGTAGAAAAAAATTTAAAAGTGTCTGAGCAAACAGAAGGACGAAAAGATGACTTGAAGTTCGAACTTTCGATTATCCTCGTTTTTCTTCGAAAGATAGGTTTGGGGACAAAGTAAACCAGTTATTATTACTATTATTATTATCATCATCATAATACTTATCATTACCATTATGCTTATAAAGGCCAAAAGAATTAAACTACAGTCAAACCTGTATATAAAGGTCATCTGCTCATTAAGGTCACTTTTCCTGGTTCCTTTGGATGGCCTTTATAGACAGGTTTGACTGTTGTTATTCCTTCTAGAACCACGTATAACATAACTAAACCAACATTTTGGCACACTTTATGCCAACAATTAGACTATGGTTTACAGAAATATTGGGTGGGGTCACTAACCTTGTAGTAATAACGCACTTGTCCCCATTGAACCAGTGATTCTGACAAGAACAAAAACATAAAACACAGGTGTACGTACAGCACGGTCAAGTCGAAAGTTTAACACTGAGCTAACGGAAAGGGTTCGATGCTCAGCTGCCAAGTGGTCGGGGTGGCCGTAAAGCTGCCAAATGATATAAGGCTAGCTACCATTTAGATATGACTAACGAGAAGTTGAGTTCAGCTGCCGATTAGCATTAATTTCTAAGCTAAGTGTTAAACTTTCGACAGGCCTGCAGTGTATATATTGTAGCCAAATTATTTGTTTACACGGAACAAATGGATCGGTGCTAATTATTTATATAATATCAATTATCAGATTTAATTTAATGTGACAAAGTTTGTAAACGCAATGTCGGTCAATGGGACACTTAATATAGGTTAACAATATTGACCTGTACACTTGACCTTCCATAAAAAATCCATATATGGTGATCAGCTCAATTCGGCATAGTGCCCGGATCCACAGTTATTTAAATAAAAACAGTGCATGTTCCACATCGTGTAAACGGACTTAACATGTGTTTCCTTTACAAATAATAAATAGTTAAATCAAAGGTCAAGCGGACAGGTCAATGATGTTTACCTATTATATCCGTTCATCAATCGTGTTTCATTTATTGCAGTGTCTTCATTGTCAATGAAATATAGCATAGACCTGTCGAAAGTTTAACATCGAGTTAATAAAAAAGTCGAGGTCGACTGTCAAAATATGGATAGCTACTAATCTAAAAATTACAGCTAACAAGAGACAGATGGCAGCTTGCAGGAAACTGTCGAGATATGGATATCTACTAATCTAAAAATTACAGCTAACAAGAGACAGATGGCAGCTTGCAGGAAACTGTCGAGATATGGATAGCTACTAATCTAAAAATTACAGCTAACAAGAGACAGATGGCAGCTTGCAGGAAACTGTCGAGATATGGATAGCTACTAATCTAATAATTACAGCTAACAAGAGACAGATGGCAGCTTGCAGGAAACTGTCGAGATATGGATAGCTACTAATCTAAAAATTACAGCCAACAAGAGACAGATGGCAGCTTGCAGGAAACTGTCGAGATATGGATAGCTACTAATCTAAAAATTACAGCCAACAAGAGACAGATGGCAGCTTGCAGGAAACTGTCGAGATATGGATAGCTACTAATCTAAAAATTACAGCTAACAAGAGACAGATGGCAGTTTGCAGGAAACTGTTGAGATATGGATAGATACTAATCTAAAAATTAAATCGAACAAGAGACAGATGGCAGCTTGCAGGAAACTGTTGAGATATGGATAGATACTAATCTAAAAATTAAATCGAACAAGAGACAGATGGCAGCTTGCAGGAAACTGTCGAGATATGGATAGCTACTAATCTAAAAATTACAGCCAACAAGAGACAGATGGCAGCTTGCAGGAAACTGTCGAGATATGGATAGCTACTAATCTAAAAATTACAGCTAACAAGAGACAGATGGCAGCTTGCAGGAAACTGTCGAGATATGGATAGCTACTAATCTAAAAATTACAGCTAACAAGAGACAGATGGCAGCTTGCAGGAAACTGTCGAGATATGGATAGCTACTAATCTAAAAATTAAAGCGAACAAGAGACAGATGGCAGCTTGCAGGAAACTGTCGAGATATAGCCAACGAGAGACCGCGATAAGCTGTTCATTCAGAATATGCTTAAGTTCATTAGCTCAGTGTTAAACTTTCGACAGGGCTGTACCGTAGGTTCTTTGATATGCAGTGTAATGGTATTCGGTACACTTGCACTTAAATTTCTTGAACGTTCTATGTCCTTCAAAATTTATAATTATGATTGTGATATACCTAATTTTTACTTAAATGAATAGATGTCACCAATGCAAACTTTGCCAAATTTTGACACTATAGAAATATCTATGCATGTCACTACGATAGTTAAGTGCTCGCTTCGTATGTGGGAGGTCGTAAGTTCGAATACTTGCCGGGCAGGTCTGACCAATTCTTGAAAATAGGTAAGGAATGTTCTTTCGCCAAGCACTCGGAATTTAGATTTTAACAACCGATGTCCCGTATCACAGGCTTGGCACGTTAAACAACACTCTTTGCATATTACCAAAAACTTTAAAATTTGAGATACCGTGCTTGTGTTTTCAAAATTTTACGTTGCTTTTGAAATGGTCGTGTGGACATGAACAGGTGTTTGTGCTTGTGTTTTTAAAGTTTTACGTTGCTTGTGAAATGGTCATGTGGACATAGGCCGGTATGTTTGTGTTTGTTTTTTCAAAGTTTTACATTGCTTGTAAAAAGTTTTTATTTTGGATTGTCATTTGGACATGGACCGGTATGTTTGCGCTTGTGTTTTCAAACTGTGTTTTGTTTTTACTTTGCTTTGGAATTGTTATTTGGACATGGACTGGCATGTTTGTGTATCAAAGTTTTTAATCTGTTTTTGGAATTGCCATTTGGACATGGACCGTTATGTTTGTGTTTTCAAAGTTTTTACTTTTTAAAATTGTCATTTGGAAATGAACCGGTATGTTTGTGTTTGTGTTTTCAAACTTTGTTTTGTTTTTGCGTTTTCAAAGTTATTACTATGCTTTGGGATTGTATGTTTGTGCTTGTGTTTTCAAAAGGTTTGTGTTGTTAGTTTTACTTTGTTTTTGGGATTGACATTTGGACATGGACAGTTATGTTCGTGTTTTCAAAGTTTTTACTTTTTTAGAATTGTCATTTAAACATAGACCGGTATGTTTTTGCGTGTGTTTTTAAAAGTTTTGTGTTTGTGTGTTAATTTTTACTCTATTTTTGGAATTGTCATTTGGACATAGACGTACCGATATGTTTGTGCTTGCGTTTTCAAAAGTTGTGCGTGTGTTTTGTTTCTACTTTGTTTGAGCATAGACCGATAGGTTTGAGCTTGCGTTTTCAAAAGTTGTGCGTGTGTTTTGTTTCTACTTTGTTTGAACATAGACCGATAGGTTTGTGCTTGCGTTTTCAAAAGTTGTGCGTGTGTTTTGTTTCTACTTTGTTTGAACATAGACCGATAGGTTTGTGCTTGCGTTTTCAAAAGTTGTGCGTGTGTTTTGTTTCTACTTTGTTTGAACATAGACCGGTAGGTTTGTGCTTGTGTTTTCAAAAGTTGTGCGTGTGTTTTGTTTCTACTTTGTTTGGCTTTTTGATTTGAACATAGACCGGTTGGTTTGTGCTTGTGTTTTCAAAGCTTTAACCTTGTTTTTTTATTATTGTGATAGGTCCATGGATCGTTATAATGTGTATGGTTTTGATCATCTGGTAAAAGTCTCGGATACTGCTACACAAACACGTATGCGATTATACGTGCACTGCAGTATCGTGTTTAATGTATTATTCATACAGCTAAAGTACAGACCTGTCGAAAGTTTGACATTAAGCTAACAAATAAAAGCGTCAAATCGGCAGCTCATCCCATTCTTCGTTATCTACTTGTATACATTCCAACCTGCCTTAAAGACCACTTCTATATAAGGGTCACCTGCTGATACAGGCCAGTAGAATTATATCCTAATTGTTATTTATTCATATTATTTGAACCTGTATATAAAAGCCACTTTAACTGGTTCCCTTGGGTGGCCTTTATAGACAGGTTTGACTGTACTTTTATTGGTTCCCTTGGGTGGCCTTTATAGACAGGTTTGACTGTGCTTTTACTGGTTCCCTTGGGTGGCCTCTATAGACAGGTTTGACTGTACTTTTACTGGTTCCCTTGGGTGGCCTCTATAGACAGGTTTGACAGTGCTTTTACTGGTTACATTGGGTGGCCTCTATAGACAGGTTTGACTGTACTTTTACTGGTTCCCTTGGGTGGCCTCTATAGACAGGTTTGACTGTACTTTTACTTGTTCCCTTGGGTGGCCTCTATAGACAGGTTTGACTGTACTTTTACTGGTTCCCTTGGGTGGCCTCTATAGACAGGTTTGACAGTGCTTTTACTGGTTACATTGGGTGGCCTCTATAGACAGGTTTGACTGTACTTTTACTGGTTCCCTTGGGTGGCCTCTATAGACAGGTTTGACTGTACTTTTACTTGTTCCCTTGGGTGGCCTTTATAGACAGGTTTGACTGTACTTTTACTTGTTCCCTTGGGTGGCCTTTATAGACAGGTTTGACTGTACTTTTACTTGTTCCCTTGGGTGGCCTTTATAGACAGGTTTGACTGTACTTTTACTTGTTCCCTTGGGTGGCCTTTATAGACAGGTTTGACTGTATCTTGACCGATACGATCTACATATTCTGCACTGTTTCTGTCAGTAGCTATCCATATTTTGACCACTGAGCAGCCAATCCTCGACTTTCCAGTTGATTCCGTGTTCAATTTTCGACAGATCTGCACTGTGTCTTTTGTTTATTTATGATGAATTTGAGAAACTCATTTTAACACCAGTAAGTCCCGGTTCACTTATCTCATGTTAATTTCCATGAAATCAATCTATGCTACCTGTTAACTATCTTTTAGATACATTTAACTTTTATTTTGGGCACTCAGTCAAAAATAGACTGGATAGTGTGAAATTTTTTATTTTCGTGGGTTTGAACCCCTGCCGGATCTGGCCACGGCTTTAAAAGAGTTAGTGACTGTTGTTCTGCCAAGCACTCGGCATTATAGAAATGAAAGTCAGGGGGTCCTTAGGAAGAGACCTTGAACCGATATATCGTGTCACGACAGGTATAAAATAATGACACCTGTCTGTACATTGCCCTGAGCGCATTGTAGACTTTTAATTTCTGTCACTTCACCTATAGCTGGTGACGTCTTGATATCAATTTATTTTCATGTTTTCCAAGTTTCGTGGTTCTTAGAAAAATATAATTTTATGAGTTTGTGAATTTTTAGTTTGTAGTGTCCGTTTAGGATATGTTGGTGATGAATGTAAATTCGTTGACATGTAAAAGAAAACCCAATAAATATGTAGTTGTCATCGACTTGAGAGACCCTGAATTTGTAGACTGACGTATTATTTATTCGGCCACTGAGGCCTCAGATCATGTATTGAAAAGTCTACGTTTTCAAGCATGCCACACTTGACAAATGGTGTTGTATTATATGCACAAGGCATTATATTTCTCAAATTAAATATAGTATCGAAATGATGATGATATCTATAGTTTATAATGAGATTCGACATTACCATTCTAGAGGCCGCGGTATCCAAATGGATAAGACGTTAGTCTACACACCGCTGTGAGTTCTAATCCCGCTCAGACCACATGTGGGGAAGTGATTTTTCCTTGCCGTTGTCCTTTACTGGTTCACCCGGTGTCAGTATAAGGTGACTGGGGACAGTGCTACGCTTGTCTGCAGCGTACTGTCTCAGTGAGCTAGCACTTTATAGTCGCTCTTAGTTCGCGCTGATACAAGGCAGACCATAAAACGCACTCGCAGTTCATATGCATACACGAAATTATTCATAGATTAATCCATGAAGCTAATTAAAGTAGTTCTCGACGCGAATAGCTAAAAAATTTCTGATGGAACGTTAAGCAACATTCAACATTATCATTCTATGGTTGTTATTTGTTCGCCTTCGAATTCGAAAACACAAAAGTGAAATTGAAATGTGAAAAGGCATAAAAGCGAAATTCAAACGCAAAAATGAGATTATAAACGTAAAAAAGCGACGTTGAATGAAAATTTTGCGTTCAGGCTTACACTTTCGCTTTGGTGCATTTTTCGTGTTTTGAAGGCGAAAAAAAAACCAAAATGGTACAAATTGGCCACCATACATCTGGGAATGATACACAACGTCTAGGATTCCAATAATTAGCACATACGACCTATTGAAAAGTAACAGGCTGGAAAATCTGTAATTATCAGGAAGATAGCTTAAAAATGTGATAATCGAGTGGAATCAACTCGGAACACCTCTTTTGTTATTAATGACAGTTATGGTCACGCCCAGTACAGATCTGACGAGAGTTTAACGCTGAAGTGAGGAATAGGAGTCGAAGTTCGACCGCCGAGTGGACAAGGTATGGACAGAGAGTGACCGAAAAGCTCATGTACATGTACCGAGATAGCAGATGATAAAATATAGCTAACGAGCGGCCGGGAGACGTTGTCAGTTAGACACAAATCCGTTAGGTAAACTCAGTTAGTGTTAAGCTTTTGACAGGTCTGTACGATAGATTGGAGTCGTGCGCAAGTTTTAGTGGTAACACACGCGAGTAAAATATACATTACCCTTTTATAATTTGGGGTTTGTTGAAGGCGATCGTGTCAAAACTTGGTAATGAGGAAAGTACGGATATTTGAGCCTCCCTACTGTGTTTAAAAAGCTGTTATATCTGAGTGATAGATTAGAATTATACCTTAAAAGTCTACGTGTGTTTAAGTCTCTCTCTCTCTCTCTCTCTCTCTCTCCTGAGTGATAGATAGAATAACAATTTAAAGCCTACGTGTATTTAACTCTCTCTCTCTCTCTGGACTATTGGGTGATAGATCAGAATAATAAAGCCCATTTGTATCTCTCTCTCTCTCTCTCTCTCTCTCTCTCTCTCTCTCTCTCTCTCTCTCTCTGGATTATTTAACAATTTAAAGTGGGGACAAGTGAGAATATATGTAAAAGTGTCGGAGGCTATGCGAGATACGTATGGAATGCGTTAGTTATTTTACTGTCAAAGTGAGGACATTTTCAGTATAAAAATGTATCGAGAATTTTTGTAGGGACAATCAAATGTCCCCATATAACCTTACCTTTCTCTTTAAACATATTTAGTGTTTTAGAGCATTTCAACTAATCTCCCGTAGATCTAGATACACAAGATGTGTCCCTACATTGTCCCTACATATTTAGTGGTTTAGAGCATTTCAACTAACCTACCGTAGATCTAGAGACACAAGATGTGTCCCTACATTGTCCCTACATATTTAGTGTTTTAGAGCATTTCAACTAACCTACCGTAGATCTAGAGACACAAGATGTGTCCCTACATATTTAGTGTTTTATAGCATTTCAACTAACCTACCGTAGATCTAGAGACACAAGATGTGTCCCTACATTGTTGGTGGTTCCCTTAGTATTCTTGCGATGGACCTAATAATTGTCTCTAGAGTCTTGCTCAGATCAAGGCCAGGGATCGAATCCACGACCTCCCTCATACGAAGTTATCACTCTTACAGCTGAGCCACCGTAATGGTTTATAGCACAAGACGTTGTATTTGTGAATGTTTCGGCTTAAAGCATCAACTGTATGTGAAAATGTTACCGCTTAAAGCACATTAGCCGTATATATTGCGGTAGCTCAGTTGGTAGAGTGCTCACTCAATAAGTGGGAGGGCGGGTTCGATCCCCAGTCGGGTCTGACCTAAGAATTGAAAGTGGGTAGTGACAGAGTTCTTTCTCCAATCACTCGGCATTAGCAAATGAAAGTCACGATTCTTTCGCAATCCACAGACAAAATTTCTGCACCTTCGCCTATAGCTGGCGATGTCTCAATATAAGTGAAATATTCTTGACTGGGTTGATAAACACCATTACACAACTCAACTCAACTCGTATGTACAGTACAGACCTGTCAAAAATTAACAATAAGATGACCAAACGGAGTCCAGGCTCAGCTTCAAAGTGACCATGATATGGATACCAGTGATGGCGGCCAGTGTCGGAACATTGTGGGATGTGGTCGGCGAAACGTCAATTAGCAGGAAAGCTCTTGAAACATGGATATAATCTGTCGGAAAGCTGCTGAGATGTAGCTAACGAGTAGCCGAGATATGCTACGAGTAGTATGTTATCCGCAGAATCCCTCCTGGGCTTGCTGTTCTGTTGTTCCTTCGGTAATATGCATGGCGCCAGAGGTCATGGTTATGGCGTCACAGAGAGAAGGCAATATCCCGGAAGTGGGGATACCGGATAGGAATCGCTAACTCTAATATTAGTTCAGAAATCCCAGATCATAGTAGGATACCCTCTCATAGAAGGAAATCTCCGTAGGGTCGGAAAGGCGATATCGCGCGCCGGGATTCGAACCTTGTCCGAATCTATGCGTGTGATATACCTTCGTGTCCAGCACGATGAGAGAAATCGAATGGTGTGCATTGCAAATTAGTCATATTTTTTTTATCAAGAGTTATCAACATTGGCACGAGTTTCGCGGACCCACAGCGTGAACAACTCGGCCATCGCTCAAATGAATAGAATCGAAAGATTAAACCTTGAACGTCAGAGTACGTGGATTTTCTAGTGTGTTAGCCCAGTTGTAAACTTTAGACGTGTCTGTACTGTTCTTAAAGTGCACGAAATCTTTAAAATCACAAAAATAAAACTGTAAAAAACAGTCTTTTTTACTTTTGATTGAAGTATCCCATTTCAATTTTTCTTTGAACAAAGATGCTCCACCCTTAACAAGAAAAAAGCAGTTTTGTTTATATTCAAAATACTATTCTCAAACCTTAGTCTTTAAAAAACTTCAGTTAGAAGATATTTCTGTCATTTCAATAGACCTTATATCTCATATCGGGTCTATTTCTGAATATTTGGGCCGATTTAACTGACATATCAATTATCGAGG
Source organism: Anadara kagoshimensis (assembly GCA_021292105.1). Taxonomy (NCBI): domain Eukaryota; kingdom Metazoa; phylum Mollusca; class Bivalvia; order Arcoida; family Arcidae; genus Anadara; species Anadara kagoshimensis. Next base: position 34,511,617 of record CM037867.1, on the reverse strand, counting down.
TATATTCATAAAATTAAATGTTTAAAATTTTAAACTTATTGTTAAACATACTTTTTTAAAAAATTAAGGGCGTAACTGGATTTATGGATAAATAAAGACTGATTTGTCCTTTTGTTGGTAACACTTTGACGATAACAATAGTATCATGACAAAATGACAATATTTGATTTTATTTTGGTTAATTAAAATATTAGGCCATTTTCTAATTACACGTTGACGTATTCTTCTGCCTCTGATGCCGCCGACGCGATTTCACTGAGACTGTGCACACCATTATGTAAACCAATTAATCTTTATTTATGAGCTTAAGTCTCTTTTTGACATAAACAATTTTTCTGTACTCAAAATTGTCTTTTTGGGAATATCGCGCTCTTGTACAGCTATTTATATTTTTCCAGACCGCAGTTTTTGTTACCAAATTTCTCTGGTTTTTGTTTAATTAATAACATTTTTTTCAAAATGGAATCGTTTCATTTTTGAAATTTTTAATTTGAATTATCACCAGAATATTGACATATAAATAATTAAAATTAATTTTTGGAGTCGTCCAGTGCATTTACGAAATATCTGGAAATCTTGATTTACGTCATACAACCATTTATGAAATCTGAGGTCCATTTCCAATTAACAAAGAATGCAAACAACAAAAGGTTTGGTAATAAAAAATATCAGATTTATTCGTAGCGTTGTCATGGCTATCAAAACTAAATGAAGGTGACTTAGGGATGAAACAATTTTAAAAGTTCTTCTTCCCTTAAACCGACGATTGGAAAATATCTGATGTGATATTTGGCTTCTCTAGTGTCTCGAGCCTTTAGTTTATTTATCACAATTCGAACGATAATTACATGTAGGTTACATGCCATGATGGGTTGAATTTTGAAAAAAAAACCGTAAAAAGCTTCAAATTAATATAAATTGGCTATTTGAATAGATAATGACATGGGGTAACTGATTTGACATACTGTACATGTATGCTTGTAATAACCTTCAAAATGGATTCAAGGTCAAAGGTCAAGGTCAGAACATAATTTTTTCTTTGCGCTTTAATTATTTATATTGAAAAGTATAAACTTTTTATATAGCATATGTTATATACAATGATGGACTTTTTGTGTGATATTTATTTTCCGGTCAATAGCACATCATATACAACTGCTAAAAAGTTCATAACTGTTTTATTATATAGTTCATCCACTGTGGCAATTCGATTTAAAATAATTTTTCACACCTGTGACCAGGAAATCTAGCCATTTTACCAATTCCCTCTTTTACCGTGGTTGAGATAGATCACACGAATAATCTCCAACATTTCTGATGATTTGGATCTTTCGATCTATGAAAAATAACATGCTTTCCGGATGAGACACAATCACTTGCTCACGATTAATTGATGATGTCATACTAATTTTACGTGAGGACGTCAACAAAAATCGACGAAGTACACCGAATTTGATATACACTGTATTTTTTAAAAAATCCGTGGTATGTCATGCGAGATTAAATGGTCACGTGTAACAATTTTAGCCAATCATAATGATGAACGTGATTAATTATTCAATATTAAAATTGTAGATATTAACTTAACGGTCATTTTGGTATATAGATAAAGGTCATGAGTTCAATGGTCAAGGTCACAGATACGAAATTATACCGCAACGGTTAATCATTTGAAAAACAGTAAACGTTGCATATAGGCATGTATATTAGAATATTGTCGGTATTGACGTAACGATCATTTTGATATATAAAGGTCATGAGTTCAATGGTCAAGGTCACAGATACGAAATTATATAGTAACGGTTAATCATTAAAAAAATGAACTTTTCATATAGGCATGTATATTAGAATATTGTCGGTATTGAAGTAACGATCATTTTGATATATTAAGGTCATGAGTTCAAATGTCAAGGTCAAAGATGCGAAATTATATTGTAATGGTAAATAAACCATTTTTATATAGGCATGTGTATTAGAATATTGTCGGTATGGACGTAACGATCATTTTATTTAGATAAAGGTCATGAGTTTAAAGGTCAAGGTCACAGATGCGAAATTATACTGTAATGATTATCTATCTCACAGCCGGCAGGTCAGTACTTTACCTTAACGAACGTTAACGCGGGCGGGTGTAAACAAAGGTCGTTACTGTAAATCGGAATTTTTATTTGGTGCGATATTGCATATAGTACAGACCTATCGAAAATTTAATGTTTGCTGACGAAAATCCGTCAGAAACCGAGCTTCCGGGTGGTTGGAAAATGGATAAGTAATGGCTGAAAAGCTGCCGAGATGTAGCAAGCAGCTGTCGAGATAGAGCCAACGAGGGGCCGACATGAGTTGTCGAGATATAGCCAACAAGGGGCCGACATGAACTGTCGAGATAGAGCCAACAAGGGGCCGACATGAACTGTCGAGATAGAGCTTACGAGGGGCCGACATGAACTGTCGAGATAGAGCTTACGAAGGGCCGACATGAACTGTCGAGATAGAGCCAACGAGGGGCTGACATGAACTGTCGAGATAGAGCCAACGAGGGGCCGACATGAACTGTCGAGATATAGCCAACAAGGGGCCGACATGAACTGTCGAGATAGAGCCAACAAGGGACCGACATGAACTGTCGAGATAGAGCTTACGAGGGGCCGACATGAACTGTCGAGATGGAACCAACGAGGGGCCGACAGGAACTGTCGAGATAGAGCCAACAAGGGGCCGACATGAACTGTCGAGATAGAGGCAACAAGGGGCCGACATGAACTGTCGAGATAGAGCCAACAAGGGGCCGACATGAACTGTCGAGATAGAACCAACGAGGGGCCGACATGAACTGTCGAGATAGAGCCAACGAGGGGCCGACATGAACTGTCGAGATAGAGCCAACCTGGGACCGACATGAACTGTCGAGATATAGCTAACGAAGGGCCGACATAAACTGTCGAGATAAGCCAACGAGGGGCCGACATGAACTGTCGAGATAGAGCCAACGAGGGGCCGACATGAACTGTCGAGATAGAGCCAACGAGGGGCAGACATGAGCTGTCGAGATAGAGCCGACGAGGGGCCGACATGAACTGTCGAGATAGAGCCAACGAGGGGCCGACATGAACTGTCGAGATAAACCCAAAGAGGGGCGGACATGAGCTATCGAGATGGAGCCAACGAGGGGCCGACATGAGCTGTCGAGATAGAGCTAACGATGGGCCGACATGAACTGTCGAGATAGAGCCAACGAGGGGCCGACATGAACTGTCGAGATAGAGCCAACGAGGGGCCGACATGAGCTGTCGAGATAGAGCCAACGAGGGGCCGACATGAACTGTCGAGATAGAGCTAACGATGGGCCGACATGAACTGTCGAGATAGAGCCAACGAGGGGCCGACATGAACTGTCGAGATAGAGCCAACGAGGGGCGGACATGAGCTATCGAGATGGAGCCAACGAGGGGCCGACATGAGCTGTCGAGATAGAGCTAACGATGGGCCGACATGAACTGTCGAGATAGAGCCAACGAGGGGCCGACATGAACTGTCGAGATAGAGCCAACGAGGGGCCGACATGAGCTGTCGAGATAGAGCCAATGAGGGGCCGACATGAACTGTCGAGATAGAGCCAACGAGGGGCCGACATGAGCTGTCGAGATAGAGCCGACGAGGGGCCGACATGAACTGTCGAGATAGAGCCAACAAGGGGCCGACATGAACTGTCGAGATAGAACCAACGAGGGGCCGACAGGAGCTGTCGAGATATAACCAACAAGGGGCTGTCATGAACTGTCGAGATATAGCCATCGAGGGGCCGACATGAACTGTCGAGATAGAACCAATGAGGGTCGGACATGAGCTATCGAGATGGAGCCAACAAGGGCCGACAGAGCTGTCGAGATAGAAACTAACGATGGGCCGACATGAACTGTCGAGAAAAAGCCAAACAAGGGGCCGACATGAACTGTCGAGATCTTGCCAACGAGGGGCCGACATGAACTGTCGAGAAAAGCCAACAAGGGGCCGACATGAACTGTGAGATAGAACAAACGTAGGGCCGACATGAGCTGTCGAGATGGAGCTAACGAGGGGCCGACATGAACTGTCGAGATAGAGCCAACGAGGGGCCGACATGAACTGTCGAGATAGAGCCAACGAGGGGCCGACATGAACTGTCGAGATAGAGCCAACGAGGGGCCGACATGAGCTGTCGAGATAGAGCCGACGAGGGGCCGACATGAACTGTCGAGATAGAGCCAACAAGGGGCCGACATGAACTGTCGAGATAGAACCAACGAGGGGCCGACAGGAGCTGTCGAGATATAACCAACAAGGGGCTGTCATGAACTGTCGAGATATAGCCATCGAGGCCGACATGAACTGTCGAGATAGAACCAATGAGGGTCGGACATGGCTATCGAGATGGAGCCAACAAGGGGCTGACAGGAGCTGTCGAGATAGAACTAACGATGGGCCGACATGAACTGTCGAGAAAAAGCCAACAAGGGTCGACATGAACTGTTGAGATAGAACAAACGTAGGGCCGACATGAGCTGTCGAGATGGAGCTAACGAGGGGCCGACATGAACTGTCGAGATAGAGCCAACGAGGGGCCGACATGAACTGTCGAGATAGAGCCAACGAGGGGCCGACATGAACTGTCGAGATAGAGCCAACGAGGGGCCGACATGAGCTGTCGAGATAGAGCCGACGAGGGGCCGACATGAACTGTCGAGATAGAGCCAACAAGGGGCCGACATGAACTGTCGAGATAGAACCAACGAGGGGCCGACAGGAGCTGTCGAGATATAACCAACAAGGGGCTGTCATGAACTGTCGAGATATAGCCATCGAGGGGCCGACATGAAATGTCGAGATAGAACCAATGAGGGTCGGACATGAGCTATCGAGATGGAGCCAACAAGGGGCCGACAGGAGCTGTCGAGATAGAACTAACGATGGGCCGACATGAACTGTCGAGAAAAAGCCAACAAGGGGCCGACATGAACTGTCGAGATCTTGCCAACGAGGGGCCGACAGGAGCTGTCGAGATGGAGCTAACGAGGGGCCTATATGAGCTGTCGAGATGGAGCTAACGAGGGGCCGACATGAGCTGTCGAGATATAGCCAACGAGGGGCCGACATAAACTGTCGAGATAGAACAAACGTAGGGCCGACATGAGCTGTCGAGATGGAGCTAACGAGGGACCGAGATGAGCTGTCGAGATAGAGCTAACGAGGGGCCGAGATGAGCTGTCGAGATGGAGCTAACTAGGGGCAGACATGAACTGTCGAGATAGAGCCAACCAACGAGGGGCCGACATGAGCTGTCGAGATATAGCCAACAAGGGGCCGACATGAACTGTCGAGAAAAAGCCAACAAGGGGCCGACATGAACTGTCGAGATAGAACCAACGAGGGGCCGACATGAGCTGTCGAGATATAACCAACAAGGGGCCGTCATGAACTGTCGAGATATAACCAACAAGGGGCCTTCATGAACTGTCGAGATATAGCCATCGAGGGGCCTATATGAGCTGTCGATTCGGCACCTACGGTATAGACCCGTCGAAAGTTTATCATTGAACTTATAAAAAGGCAGCCTACAGATAGACTGAGATATTGATGGCCTGTAGGTGAATAACTGTCATGGGATTATTAGCAGCTGTCGGATAGAAAAGCCGTCAATGCTAACCAGGGGCTGCGCTGTGGATTCGGCACTAATTATTCAACTAAGTGTTTACCTTTCGACAGGTCTGTACTGTATTTGGTATTTACATATAGTGTCAAAGTAGTGTTTTTTAATCTTTTTAAGGTTTTTTGATTTTGCGATCTTGAGAAATGAAATATAATAAATTCCAAAATGAATTTCTTTCATATTTCTTCTGCTTTATAGAAATAAGGGTAAATTTTAAGCTGCCCACGAAATTACTGCGAAATAAAATAGAACGGAAATTTTGAGGTTTTGAATTTTTGCAAATTCTAGTGATCACACAATCGGCAAAATTAAACCACGGCAGAATAATCAAAATTCGTGGTATTGAATATTAAATTTTGGCAATTTAACCGTTACATTTTATTATCTATGACATATTTCAGGGTTCTTTAGTAGTTTTGATTAATTTTTTTTTTTAAAATCCTAAAAATTCATTTTTCAAATTATGGCAGGCAAATTTTAAAAAGAGAATGCCAATATCATTACTCAGTTTGTGTATTTGTGCGTAACACTTTAATTTTGAATGAAAAACTCGGACTTAGTTTAGCAAATATCTGATACATCTGATTTTAAACAATGCTAATTTTTAAGTGCTTGTGGACACAGAAGTTGTTATAGGCATTCAGGAGAGACCTGCCGAAAGTTAGCACTCAGCTAACGAACTAGGGACGAATCATGAGTTACGGTACAAACCTGCTTAAAGTTACGATACAGACCTGCTGCTTATAAGTGACAGAGGCCGTGGGGGGGGGGGGTAGATGAGTTATCGATTGGACACTTAAATTCGTGTTAAACTTTCGACAGGTATATACTTTTTTTCAAAAAAAAAAAAAAAAAAAAAAAAAAAAAAAAGATTAAAAACCCAATATATGCACTAATTGCCTTCATTATTATTTTAATTTTAAGTTTAATATTTTCTGAAAATTTTAGACCGATTCTGAAAATCGTTAAAAATACTCGAACTATATTGGATTTCAGTACAGACTGTTGAAGTTTAACACTAATCTAACGAATAAATGCCGAATCAGCACTTCATCGCGTTCCTTCGTTAGCTTCACGTACTGATGTATATGTAACATCTCGGCAGCTTTTGACAGCTGCCCTACACAAATATCTGTCGACAGGTTTTTGACAGCTGTCCTGTACACATATCTGTCAGCACCTTTTTGACAGCTGTCCTGTACACATATCTGTCGGCAGCTTTTGACAGCTGTCCTGTACACATATCTGTCGGTAGCTTTTTGACAGCTGTCCTGTACACATATTTGTCGGTAGCTTTTTGACAGCTGTCATGTACACATATCTGTCGGCATCTTTTGACAGCTGTCCTATACAATATCTGTCGGCATTTTTTTTGACAGCTGTCCTGTACACATATCTGTCGGCAGCTTTTCGTCCAATATGTATCTATATATCAACCATCTGGCAGCTTAGCTTCGATTATTTTTGTTAGTCTTGTGGAAAACGTTTTGACAGGTCTGTACAGTATAGTCAAAACATTACATATACGCAAAACATTACCAATTTTGCGACCTTCACTTTAAAAAAAATTGAATGAGTCGAACTTGTGACATTATTCACATTGATACAACACCATTGTTTATTTGGTTTTAATTTTTGAAAACTAATTCCTTGATTTGATGACGTAATTTCGAAAATTTTACGTACAGTGCATACCCTGTCGAAAAGTTTAACATTAATCTAACGAATTAGCGGCAAATCGACACACCACCTCGTTAGCATTTTTCGACAGCTTTACGGCAGCTGTTAAGTATCTATCTCTCGGGGCAGGTTAAGTATCTACTCAAGCTTCTACGGCAGCTGTTAAGTATCTATCTCTCGACAGCTTCTACGGCAGCTGTTACGATCTATCTCTCGACAGCTTCTACGGCAGCTGTTAGTATCTTCTCTCGACAGCTTCTACGGCAGCTGTTAAGTATCTATTCTCTCGACAGCTTCTACGGCAGCTGTTAAGTATCTATCTCTCGACAGCTTCTACGGCAGCTGTTAAGTATTATCTCTCGACAGCTTCTACGGCAGCTGTTAGTATCTTTCTCTCGACAGCTTCTACGGGCGCTGTTAAGTATCTATCTCTCGACAGCTTCTACGGCAGCTGTTAAGTATCTTCTCTCGACAGCTTCTACGGCAGCTGTTAAGTATCTTATCTCTCGACAGCTTCTACGGCAGCTGTTAAGTATCTTCTCTCGACAGCTTCTACGGCAGCTGTTAAGTATCTTCTCTCGACAGCTTCTACGGCAGCTGTTAAGTATCTATCTCTCGACAGCTTCTACGGCAGCTGTTAATATCTATCTCTCGACAGTTCTACGCAGCTGTAAGTATCTATCTCTCGACAGCTTCTACGGCAGCTTTAAGTATCTTTCTCTCGACAGCTTCTACGCAGCTGTTAAGTATCTATCTCTCGACAGCTTCTACGGCAGCTGTTAAGTATCTTCTCTCGACAGCTTCTACGGCAGCTGTTAAGTATCTATCTCTCGACAGCTTCTACGGCAGCTGTTAAGTATCTATCTCTCGACAGCTTCTACGGCAGCTGTTAAGTATCTATCTCTCGACAGTTTTTCTGGGGCCCAATAGCTAATATTTCGGCCACTAGGCAACAAAAATCGACTCCTTCTCTTTAGCTCAATGTTAACCTTTTCGACAGGTCTGTATTGCACATATCCTGAACCGATCTGATCGTCCTTAGTGAACTACATGTATGCAAACACGGAGAAACTCCAAAATAAGACTCCGTTAATTGTTTCAGTTTTTTCGCGAGAATATAAGAATCCATTATGAGTATCCATGTAGGATAGGAAAATCTCACCCGAGGGGTTGAACATTTCAGTCAGAGACGAGGCTTGCCGAGTCTCTGACCAGAAATGTTCAACCCCGAGGTGAGATTTCCCTATCTTACATGGATCAACTCATAATGGATTATTTTTCTTCCATTTTAGTGCCAAATATTTGGCTTCAGGTACGATGAACATAGACATCGACGCCATGTTTGTAAATCTAATTTTGTAATTCGACATTTTACTTTAAATAAATATGATCATTTGATAGATCGTACCGGATTTTGGTTTATACAAAATGTATAAACTACAAAACAAAGTGGTTCATTAAAAAAAATCCAATATTTTTATCATTTGAAACGCACTCAAAATTTCTAAATTGTGAAGAATTGTGTCATTTTCCCAAAAAATGACGTCATGTTCTCCATATGATGACGTCATGTAATTGTCTTTTGATTGTGACGTCACTAAAGGTCACGTGGTCATTTGAGATTTAGAATCTGTCACCTGTTTATGACCGATACCGGTTGATCTCAGTCGAGGGTGATGTGATGTAACATATATCCCAATCGAGGCTTTGCCGAGATTCGGATATGTTACATCACAGCACCCGAGACTGAGATCAACCGGTATCGGTCACAAACAAGTGATAGATTCTATTTCTCGTACCATTTAAGTGTTTATAACTGCGTATACAAAACAAAACACGTACCCTCACGGGGCCTATTGCATTCCTTTGGGCACCTAAGGCATTGTACAAATCCGCCCTTTGAAAATAATCCCATCGACAACTCTTCAAAATTTTAAAATATCGACGATTTGTATTCAATGCAAATAAAAAAAACTTTGACAATAAAATATTTTGAATAAAAAGTAAAATAAAAAAACAAATGTGAAAAATAGATAAAGAAACGCTTTGTTTTGATGACGTCAAGCGCAATGATCGGATACGTCATCCTGATTGTTCAATTGTCGCGTGAGGCAGTACCAGACAAACTGGACAAGACAGAAAAATCTAGCACTGGTGTGCGCGTGAGATTTTTCTGTCCGAGTACCGAGAAACGCGTATCTCACATAGGGAAAAACCCTATCTTACATGAGCAGATATGGAAGAAACGTCATTTCCATACGGCATTCGCAGATTTTTACTTTCGCGTCGTCGGACAAAGATCGGATATTTAAAAAAATGGATTAATTGATTGATTAATTGATCGATCGATTGATTTATGAAATACCAAGGAAAAATATGTAACTGTTTCAAATAAATTAAAAATTAATATACAATGGAACATACTGATCTGGGAGAGTTGAGTTGAATAAAGGTGTTTTAACGTCCCAGTCAAGAATATCTCACTTATATCGAGACGTCGCCAGCTATAGGCGAAAGTGCAGAAATTTTGCCGGTGGCGTTGAGCTGATGGCATAATACAGCAGGGTTCTTTAGCGTGCCATGCCCTCCGTGGCACGGGGCCTCGATTATTTTCAGTTCCCATCCGAAAGAACTGTGAATTTCATTTCGTAATGCCGAGTGCTTGTCGAAAGAACAGTCATTACCCACTTTCAATTCAAGTCTTGAGACAGGCCCGGCCTGGGTTCGAACCCACAACCTCCCACTTACGGAGCGAGCGCTCTACCAACTGAGCTACCGCAATGGTTACTGATCAAGGAAAAGGGTCAAGTAGAACAGTTGTCGTGTTAGATATCTAATTCATGTACAGTACAGACCTGTCGAAAGTTTAACACTAAGATAACTAATTAATACCGACAGAAGCTCGTCTCGAATCCTCATAAGCTATATATTTAAGACAGCTGCTTTCTATATCCCGGTAGCTTTTCAACCACTTGGTAATCCATATGTCGACCACTTAACAGCCGAATTTCTACTCCATTTCGTAAGCGTGGTGTTAAACTTTCGACAGGTCTGTACTGTAATTGTCACATACCATAGGGTTTGAAATATGTTTCTGTTTTATGTTACAAAACTGCTTTTTACGTCGTTTGTATGTGACAAATGAGTTTAAGATTAAGACACGATAATCAACTAGGCCAAGAAAGCAGTATTGTCAATGCGTTCATACGGAATCATAAACTGCTAATGAGATATTATGTGTTTGTAAACAATCAACCTTCAAAATTTGTCTTAAGGCCACGCCGAATTCTATTTAGTTCCACAGGTTTTTTTTATTGGAAAACGAGCGATTATAACTGAAATGTATATATTTTTCCCTAACTTTATTCTTCAGCCGCTCAGAATTTTGGCCAAGTGAGCGAGAGTAAATAAATGTACTTAAAGATAGTGATTGCATTAAAAAAAAAAAAAAAAAAGAAAAAAGAAAAAAAAAACCAAAAGACAAGTACACATGTACATGAAATACATTAACCAAGGTTCTGATATCACATAGTTCCGGGTTAGAATTCGTCAAAACCACTTACACTGCTAATAGTTCACGTAAGTCGCCGCCCCCAATATACTGATGATGTTGACAAATTTTAGATCTCCGAAACGAAAAATTGACCAAACTTGTCATGCGGGATTTTAAAGAACTTTTGGACTGTCAGGAAACGATTTGAAACTGAATTTAATTTTTTCTTTTGAATTTTAAGGCTAGTCGGTCTAACGAACTAGAAATTAATTTGCTTAATTTTTCATTGCCGTTATGAATAATTTTACCGGAATTTGGTTGGAGAGAAAACGATTTGAAACTGAATTAGTTTTTAAATTCTAAATTTCATAGGCTGGCGGGTCTATCGAACAACACATTAATTTTCCATGGCTTATCAGTGTTATGAATAATTTTACATGAATTTTGTCTGCAAGAAAACATTTGAAACTGAATTATTTTTTTAATTCTAAATTTCATAGACTGGCAGGTCTATCGAACAAGACATTTTCCATGGCCTATGAATAATTTTACCGGAATTTTGACGGTCAGAAAACGATTTGAAACTGAATTAATTTTTTCATAATTTTAAACTTCATAGGCTGGCGGGTCTAATGAACTAGAAATTAATTTGCTATGGCCTAACATTTTTATGAATGATTTTGTTGTGTGTATCGTAATCGGGACCATAGGATTTAAAATCTGGTCTAATTTCTTAAAGTTAATAACAACAATACTTATAGTATTTTTGTTGATAAGATTCATTACTGGATCAAACGGGCCGCTTAAATCCTCATAAAAAGGTCATAGAAATTAAATTAACCGCACCACCAAATTTCGTAGATAGTATTTCAACAACGATTGTGTTAAATTTATCAAATATTTTACACTTTCTGCTTAATTTATTAAAATGTAAAAACTTAAATCTGACTCTATCTTAAATATGTGGAGTTTTTACTAAAATTACCAAATATATACGGGATAATTAGTCAAATTAACCTTAAACAGAAACCGACCAAAAACACTAGACATGCAATCCTTTACGTCAACTTATTGTTGAGATACAGTACAGACCTGTCAAAAGTTTAACACTGAGGTAACGAAAAGAAGCCGATGGTCGGCTGTCGAGTGGTCGAGATACAGTACAGACCTGTCAAAAGTTTAACACTGGGGTAACGAAAAGAAGCCGATGGTCGGCTGTCGAGTGGTCGAGATACAGTACAGACCTGTCAAAAGTTTAACACTGAGGTAACGAAAAGAAGTCGATGCTTGGCTGTCAAGTGGTCGAGATACAGTACAGTCCTGTCAAAAGTTTAACACTGAGGTAACGAAAAGAAGTCGATGGTCGGCTGTCGAGTGGTCGAGATACAGTACAGACCTGTCAAAAGTTTAACACTGAGGTAACGAAAAGTAGTCGATGGTCGGCAGTCAAGTGGTCGAGATACAGTACAGACCTGTCAAAAGTTTAACACTGAGGTAACGAAAAGAAGTCGATGGTCGGTAGTCGAGTGGTCGAGATACAGTACAGACCTGTCAAAAGTTTAACACTGGGGTAACGAAAAGAAGTCGATGGTCGGCTGTCGAGTGGTCGAGATACAGTACAGACCTGTCAAAAGTTTAACACTGAGGTAACGAAAAGAAGTCGATGCTTGGCTGTCAAGTGGTCGAGATACAGTACAGTCCTGTCAAAAGTTTAACACTGAGGTAACGAAAAGAAGTCGATGGTCGGCTGTCGAGTGGCCGAGATACAGTACAGACCTGTCAAAAGTTTAACACTGAGGTAACGAAAAGAAGTCGATGCTTGGCTGTCAAGTGGTCGAGATACAGAACAGACCTGTCAAAAGTTTAACACTGAGGTAACGAAAAGAAGTCGATACTCGGTAGTCGAGTGACCGAGATATACATGTGTAATTAGCTATACCTCGACAACTTTACGTTACTTGCTATTAAATTTTTGGCAGTCATTCCAATCTTACATATTGATGTTTTGGACACTAAGCAACCGAACTTCTACCCCTTTTCGTTAGCTGCGTGTTGAATTTTCGACAGGTCTAGATCTACGTGTACGTTTTTTTTTACATCTAAAAGGGCGTTAATGGTTCCGTATAATTAGCGAAAGATAAGCATTATGCATCATAACACAAATATCAGATAAGTCACTCCCCCACTAAAATGTGATTTTTTCAGTTCAAGGCAGAGATACAATGTACTGTATTGACATTCCTTAGTACGATGGCCGATAGCAGCCAGACAAAAACAAAGTTTTTTTTTAACTTGTTTGTGTTCCATGGTACATTTAATTTTTTTTCACGGTACACATAAATACCATATTTATACCATTTTTGTGTACCGCGTCACTTTTATAACGGTACACAGAAATGATGAAATGCTTTGTTTTTTCCTGGCATCGACCATCGTACCCAAGCCTTATTCGATATAACTTAAATTCCGTCCTTCAAAGTGTGAAGTTTTGCAGTTTTATAAAAAAATGGGTTTTATTAGGAACTTACCTATGTTATGTACAATGTCAGTCTCTGTTCAAAGTCTTATTTCGTTAATTAAGTTGTTTGTTGCAAATAATAATAATGCATGTAAGAATAAGAATAATAATAATAATAAAAACCCTGAAAGAAACTTCTAAAATTGTTTTTCACATTTCAAGCGATATTGTTTTGTAACATGTCGAGGAGGGACAAATTTTCGTGGCACCATTGAGGACAAAACGTCCATGTTTGAAAGGTCTTGTCAATGGATTTCCGTGTCGCATTTATTAGAATTATCTTATTTATTGTCGACTTTATAATCCTATCCACAGAGATCTCGGTTCGAGAACAAAGCAGGATTTTGGTAAATAAAGTACAGACCTGTCGAAAGTTTAACACCGAACTAACGAATTGGTGCCGAATTGACAGCCCATTTCGGCCCCTTGGTGGTTCTATAATCTCTCTTGGCACCTGCTAGCTAGCTATCCCAGACAGCTTTTCGGTTCGTAGCTATGATACATCTGCCACTCAGCAGCCAAGCTTTGATTCTTTTTTTAGCTGAGTGTTAAATTTTCGTCAGGCCTGTATTTATTTATAATTTATAAATATATCAAAATAATATATATATAGAAATAAATTTGTCCGCTTCAAATGTACAGTGATCAGAGTGTCATATAGTAGATACTGTACAGACCTGTCGAAAGTTTAACACTATACGAACGAATATGTACCAATCGCCAGCTCGTCTCGCCCCTCTGTTAGCTACAAATTGTATATATAGCTATTTTAGGCAGCTGCTACCTTATCTTTTAACATTTTTTAACCACTAGCAAACCATTTTTTGGCCACCCAGCACTCGAGGTTTTCGTCAGGTGAGTGTTAAACTTTTGACAGGTCTGTACTGTACTTAAAGTGTCAGATACGGGTATTAATGAGTGTCACTTATAGTAAGTGGGTTTAAGTCCTATTTAATAGGCTTTATAAAGTGTCATGTAACCAGTCTCTTTGCCTCGCTCGCATTTCATGTCTATATGAATTCATCGACTTAAAATTTTAAAAATATACCGAGAAATTTTACCACCTGTATCCATTATTATTATTTCTATTATTATTATTATTTCTATTATTATTATTATTATTATTATTATTAGTAGTAGTATTTCTTTTATTATTATTTCTATTATTCTATTATTATTATATTATCATTATTTTATTACATTTATAAATCTTTAATAGTGTTTTACGCCATATTGAAGATTTGTTTCAAAATATCGAGGCATTTGGAGTTCAGGAACGGTTCATGAGGAAACTGGAGTGCCCGAAGACAAACCACTAGCCTTTGGCAAGTGAACATTCTCAAGTTAGGATCTGACCTTGTTGGTTGAGTGGCGCAGTGGTCCGTAAGCGCGCTTAGCCACCGGTGGTTCCTGGTTATCTACTGTGCTTGCATTTTAGATTATCTTGTGTCGTATGACCCTATGTCTTAACTTAATCTTGACCGTTTGTTTTAACTTAAGACATTGTGTCCTGTGTCTTTTAAAAATACCTCAATTTAAGATCGTGTGTCGTATGACCCTGTGTCTTGACATAATCTTGACTTTTTGTCTAAACTTAAGACATTGTGTCATGTGCCTTAAAATATATCAATTTAAGATCGTGTGTCGTATTACACTGTCTTAACGTAATCTTGACTGTTTGTCTAAACTTAAGACATTGTGTCTTGTGCCTTAAAAATATCTCAATTTAAGATCGTGTGTCGTATGACATTGTGTCTGACCGTAATCTTGATCATATTGTGTCCTGTGTCTTTTAAAATATCCCAATTTAAGATCGTGTGCCGCATGACCCTGTGTCTTAACGTAATCTTGACCGTTTGTCTTAACTTAAGACATTATGTCACGTGTCTTAAAAATGTCTCAATTTAAGATCGTGTGTCGTATGACCCTGTGTCTGAACGTAATCTTGACCTTTTGTTTTAACTTAAGACATTGTGTCCCGTGTCTTAAAAATAGCTCAATCTAAGATCGTGTGTCATATGACCCTGTTTGTCTTAACTTGAATATATTGAATGATAAAATTCCGGATAATGATTTCGAATGTATTAAATGATGGAATTCGATAATGGTTTCGAATGTATTAAATGACGGAAGTCGATAATGGCTTTGAATGTATGGAATGATAAAATTCGATAATGGTTTCGAATGTATTAAATGATGAAATTCGATAATGGTTTCGAATGTATTAAATGGTGGAATTCGATAATGGCTTTGAATGTATTGAATGATAAAATTCGATAATGGTTTCGAATGTATTAAATGATGAAAGTCGATTATGGTTTTAAATGTATCGAATGATAAAATTCGATAATGGTTTTGAATGTATTAAATGATAGAATTCGATAAGGGCTTTGAATGTACATGAACTAAATGATGGAATTCGATAATGCCGTTGAATGTATTGAATGATGGAATTTAAAAAAGAATTTGGAATGTATTACATGTAAATTATAAATTTAAAGATAATAAAATTTTAAGTATTAAAAAATTGTTTTGAATGCATTGAATAATAAAATTTAAGGAAATGATTTTGAATGTATTGAATGATAAAATTCAGTTAGATGTATTTCGGCATAGCAAAATAAATAAACAAACTTTTGATTGCATTGAATAATGAAATTTAAAAACAACTGGTTTGAATGTATTCCGAAATTACAAAATTTTAAAAATAGTTTTGAATGCAACGAACGATGGAATTAAAAATGAGTTTGAGTTTATTAAATTACATTAAAAAAAGTTTTGAATTTATTGAATGATAATTTTTAGAAAAAACTGTTTTGAAAAGATTTTGAATGTATTGAATTAAATAATTCAAGAATGGCTTGAATGTATTGAATGAATGATTTTAAAAAAACACTAAATATTATGAATGAAAAAAAAAACTCAAGAAAATGGTTTTGAATTTATTGAATGATAAATCTTTAAAAAGTGTTTTTGAATGTACTCAAAATCAAAATTAAATATTCAATAAATAGTTTTTTAAACTAGTTTAATGATAATATTTCGAAAAATGTCATATGACAACAACGGTATTTTTCAGCGGCGTTTTTCTCACGAATATAAATAATAAAGAAACCATTATGTGATTAAAATTAAAATTTATTTTGAAATCAAAGCTTGGCTTGTAACATTAACATCTGACGTAGTTATAACCAAAGGTGGTTCTTGTAACAGAATTCAATCACATGCCATTTTACGTGCTAATCTCTGAACAAGACGAAATGTGCAAGCTTGCAGTTTATACAGTGCACACCTGTCGAAAATTAAACTCCAAGGTACAGTACAGGCCTGTCAAAAATTTAACACTATACTATGTACCGAATCGATAACTCATTCCGCCCTTCTGTTAGCTATATATAGCCATTTTAGGCAGTTCTTAACTGTATATCTTAGCATTTTCCTCCACAACTTGTTGGTTGGTTAGTTGAATGTTGCTTAACGTCGCATCAGCAATTTTTCAGCTATTCGCGACAAGAACTATTTTATTAATAGCGATGGATTAATCTTTAAACACGTTCGTGTATGCATGTGATCGAAGTGCGATTGTGTTGTATGGTCTGCCCTGTACTAGCGCGCACTCAGGGCGACTTTAACGTGCTAGCTCACCGAGTCAGTAGGCCGCAGACAAGCGTACCACCCCCCACCCCCCAGTCCCATTATATGGATACCAGGTGAATCAGTAAATACCAACGGCAAGGGAAATTCACTTTCCCACATGTGGTCTGAGGGGGGCTCGAACTCACAGTGGTGGTAGACCCTGGATTTGTAGACTGACGTCTTATCCATTAGGCCACCGCGATCTCCCTCCCCATCACTAGCTATCTATTTTTGTCCACTAAGCAGTCAGGGTTTTTGTAAGGTGAGTGTTTATCTTTTGACATGTCTGTACTGTAACAAAAATCGAGTGCCGAGTGGCCGAGGTATGGATAGGTTTTGACGATATTTTATATGTCATGATACATATAGCAGGTGATAGATATATATATTTAACGAGATGACAAGATGAGCTGTCTACTCAGCAATAAATCGTTAGATTAGTGTTAAACTTTTGACAGGTCTGTACTGTAATTCGTTAGTTCAGTGTTAAACTTTCGACAGGTCTGTATTGTAATTCGTTAGTTCAGTGTTAAACTTTCGACAGATCTGTACTGTAATTCGTTAATTCAGTGTTAAACTTTCGACAGGTATGTACTGTAATTCGTTAGTTCAGTGTTAAACTTTCGACAGGTCTGTACTGTAATTCGTTAGCTCAGTGTTAAACTTTCGACAGGTATGTACTGTAATTCGTTAGTTCAGTGTTAAACTTTCGACAGGTATGTACTGTAATTCGTTAGTTCAGTGTTAAACTTTCGACAGGTCTGTACTGTAATTCGTTAATTCAGTGTTAAACTTTCGACAGGTATGTACTGTAATTCGTTAGTTCAGTGTTAAACTTTCGACAGGTCTGTACTGTAATTCAGTAGCTCAGTGTTAAACTTTCGACAGGTCTGTACTGTAAGTCATTAGCTCAGTGTTAAACTTTCGACAGGTCTGTACTGTAATTCGTTAGTTCAGTGTTAAACCTTCGACAGGGTCTGTACTGTAATTTGTTAGTTTGGTGTTAAACTTTCGACAGGTCTGTACTGTAATTCGTTAATTCAGTGTTAAACTTTCGACAGGTCTGTACTGTAATTCAGTAGCTCAGTGTTAAACTTTCGACAGGTCTGTACTGTAATTTGTTAGCTCGGTGTTAAACTTTCGACAGGTCTGTACTGTAATTCATTAGCTCAGTGTTAAACTTTCGACAGGTGTGTACTGTAATTCGTAAGCTCAGTGTTAAACTTTTGACAGGTCTGTACTGTAATTCGTTAGTTTAGTGTTAAACTTTCGACAGGTGTGTACTGTAATTCGTTAGTTCAGTGTTAAACCTTCGACAGGGTCTGTACTGTAATTTGTTAGTTTGGTGTTAAACTTTCGACAGGGTCTGTACTGTAAAGTTTCCAATGAACAGGGAAGTGGAAATTTATAGTAGATCTAATGCAAGATATAAAAAACAAGCGACATGGACTCGGTATTTTTTATACAACCGTATTGTATGCACCTGTAGGTTTGAAAAAGATGACACAAATAACAAAGAAACAGAGTAAAAAATGCCGTAATTTTACCTACATTACACAATACAGGCGTATTATTATCACATAGATATTATATTTTTATTGACATAATTTTAATATTAAAATTTAATGAATAAAAAAGAGATTTTACTCTTTTCGATTAAATAAGCGTAAATAAATTTATCAAAAAGCCAAACACTGACGGTGTTCATCTAGATTCGTGACATTAGCATAAATATGGGGTTTCATTTCAATTTGGTGGTAAAAGTTTGCCCCTAACTTTATGATTTTACGCCTGATCGAACGAGTTAGATCAATCTATGAATGAAATTTGTTAAAAAATTTTGACATGTAAGTTGGATGTACTTTAGAGTTTAAAAAAATCGGAATATTGAATTTATGTAAACAATCTTCAATCCACTATAAAAAGTATTGATTGCTTAAATATTGGAGTTGATTTGAGCTGGGTAACGGTGATTAACGGTCAAAAATATATAATTCATTTATATCAAGACGTCGCCAGCTATAGACGATTGTGCAGAAATTTTCCCTGTACGTTCATCTGATTGCATTACATAGCAGGGTTCTTTATATTTCGTGCCACGCCTACTGTGGCACGGGATGCCACGCCTACTGTGGCACGGGATGCCACGCCTACTGTGGCACGGGATCTTGTTTATATTAAGTTTCTATCTGCATTAACCGTAACTTTCATTTTGGTTTGAGTGGGGTGGAGTAATAATTCAGTTTTATTCTTAGTCTGGACTTTTTTCATCTATATAAAGGCGGTTAGCTACTATCACATTGTCATCATACTGCAAAGCAGGGGCGGATCCAGGATTTTTTGAAAGGGGGGAGAGGTTGAGAATTACTAGTATATCATTCTGCGCGAGCTTCCAGAGACGTGGGGTCTAGTAAACGCTATCCGGAACAACACGTATACATTAACATATTGGGGTCACATCAATCAATAGCTCTCTCTCTCTCTCTCTCTCTCTCTCTCTCTCTCTCTCTCTCTCTCTCTCTCTCTTTTAAAGTTTTCAAAGGGGGTTGCAACCCCAGCAACCCCCCCTTAAATCCGCCGCTGCAAAGGGTAAAAATTCTGCCACATCATCTAGAGCTAGAACGTCTCCATATAAACGAAGTATTCTTGACTTGGACGTAAATGCCCATTTCATCAATCAATCAATCAATCAATCAATCAATCAATCAATCAATCAATCAATCAATCAATCAATCAATCAATCAATCAATCAATCAATCAATCAATCAATCAATCAGTATATGATCAGAACAGACACTATGGATCTACAGGTTGACCTTTAACTCTAAATTTTGTAAACCAAAACTAGAACTGTCTCTTGAGAGCCAAATATCCACCGCCCCCTTTAACAATGACCTTCTGAACTTGACCTTTGACCTCTGCACGTAAATTCGATATGTGACACATACCCGGTAGTGCGATGTTGGTTTACATTTGTTCCAAGTTTGATCAAAACCCATCCGTAGACGCAGACACGATATTGGGACGGACAATGAGACGGGCGGACAGACATACGGACGGACAGACAGGGTGATTCCTATATACCAACCCCACTTCGTTTGCAGGGGATATAAAAATATAACGCTTGACATAAAAGGGTATAAGGCTAGGTTAACTCTAAGTGTGCCTATAAGCCTTGGTGGCCAAATGGTCAACTGCTACGTCTGGTGGCTACGGATCACATTGCCTCTCACGCCTACATATGTTCGAACCCCGCTCAGGCAGATACTAGTACAAGACAGTTTTGTCATACAGCGTGCCAATTTTAGATTGGTTTTTAGGATGCTACGGTTTCCTAAACAATCAATGAACTGATTGTCTCGATATAAGTGAAATAATCTGGATCGGGGCGTAAGACACCATTACCCCAGCCTGAATCGTGTAATTGAGAAGTTTAGATCAAAGTTTAACACAGGTATCCCTTCTATAGAACGGACATGTCGAAAGTTTAACATTGAGCTAACGAAAAGAAATCGAAACCCGGTTGTCGAGACTGTGACCGAAAAACTGTTAGAGATAAATAGCAGCCGCTGACGATATATAGCTGGCGAGAGGTCGAGATAAGCTGCCGATTCGGGACTACTGTATTTCCATAAATTGAGTGCACATGGTTTTTATTATTTATTTATTTCAATTGAAAATGTTTCCATTAAACTTCAATCAGATGAATTTAAAAACATGCACTGGCCTAACCAAACTATATCTTTAATTAAAACCATGATGGTTCAGTTTTCCTGTACATAGAGTAATTTTGCGAAAATTTCGGGAATCTGATGAAGTTGATACAGAAATTGGGCCTCATTCAAAGTTACATCAGGGCATCATTTAAGGTCAGATAGGTCACTGTTGTTCGGTTTTTTTCCAGGTGTTATCATCATGAATATTCTTAGGTGTTCAAAGTAAGAAGGTACTGAAGGGATAATTTTGACGGTCATATTTGTTGTTTTGTTAAAAAGTTCAAAGATTGCTCTATGTACAGAATTAAGTTCACTTTATCATGAATGAGAATTTTTTTCTGTTAGGTCATTATATTTTGTATTAAGTTTTGACAGATTTTTTTGTGAGTTTGTTGGAAAATACGAATTTATTCTTGCATTTTCCACGTGCTCTGAATTTGTGGAAATACAGTAATTCATAAGCTCAATGTAAAACTTTCGATAGGGCTGTACTTTAATTTACGCAGAATCTGAACAACCGTGATCAGCCTTCTGAACTAAAGTACGTACGTATTATAAACCATCTAGAGCACAGACCTGTCGAAAATTTAACACCGATCTAATTCTATTTAGTGCCGAATCGACAGGACAGCTCACCTTCGTGAGCTATAACTCGACAGCTTATCGACAGCCGCCAGTTTTCCGCTAGCTAGCTATCCGTATCTCTACTACTTTCACACCTTTTCATTAGCTCTGTGTTAATTTTTGGACAGGCCTGTACTTTACTTTTGTGCATATCCGGTAATCATAGAAGGATATGTTTGGCGTTTTTAACCCCATTTATACGATTTATTTGTGATATAAACTGCTGCTTAATTTGAGAGGTAAAACTATTTCTTTATACTCTATGTCAAAATATAATCTTCCCTTACAAGGGAATCTTTCATTCAGGGATTTTATCTATATACAGTACAGACCTGTCGAAAGTTTAACAGTAAGCTTAACGAAATAATGCCGCTATCTAGGCCCCTTCCATACAGTACGGGCCTGTTGAAAGTTTAACAGTAAGCTAACGAAATAATGCCGCTATCTAGGCCCCTTCCATACAGTACGGGCCTGTTGAAAGTTTAACAGTAAGCTTAACGAAATAATGCCGCTCATCTAGGCCCCTTCCATACAGTACGGGCCTGTTGAAAGTTTAACAGTAAGCTTAACGAAATAATGCCGCTAATCTAGACCCCTTCCATACAGTACGGGCCTGTTGAAAGTTTAACAGTAAGCTTAACGAAATAATGCCGCTCATCTAGGCCCCTTCCATACAGTGCGGGCCTGTTGAAAGTTTAACAGTAAGCTTAACGAAATAATGCCGCTCATCTAGGCCCCTTCCATACAGTACGGGCCTGTTGAAAGTTTAACAGTAAGCTTAACGAAATAATGCCGCTATCTAGGCCCCTTCCATAGAGTACGGACCTGTCGAAAGTTTAACACTGAGCTAATGAAATAATGCCGCTCATCGAGGCCCCTTCCATACAGTACGGACCTGTCGAAAGTTTAACACTGAGCTAACGAAATAATGCCCCTCATCTAGGCCCCTTCTATACAGTACGGACCTGTCGAAAGTTTAACACCAAGCTAACGAAATAATGCCCCTCATCTAGGCCCCTTCTATACAGTACGGACCTGTCGAAAGTTTAACACCAAGCTAACGAAATAATGCCCCTCATCTAGACCCCTTCCATACAGTACGGACCTGTCGAAAGTTTAACACTGAGCTAACGAAATAATGCCGCTCATCTAGGCCCCTTCCATACAGTATGGACCTGTCGAAAGTTTTACACTGAGCTAACGAAATAATGCCGCTCATCTAGGCCCCTTCCATACAGTGCGGGCCTGTTGAAAGTTTAACAGTAAGCTTAACGAAATAATGCCGCTATCTAGGCCCCTTCCATACAGTACGGACCTGTCGAAAGTTTTACACTGAGCTAACGAAATAATGCCGCTCATCTAGGCCCCTTCCATACAGTACGGACCTGTCGAAAGTTTAACAGTAAGCTTAACGAAATAATGCCGCTATCTAGGCCCCTTCCATACAGTGCGGGCCTGTTGAAAGTTTAACAGTAAGCTTAACGAAATAATGCCGCTCATCTAGGCCCCTTCCATACAGTACGGACCTGTCGAAAGTTTTACACTGAGCTAACGAAATAATGCCGCTCATCTAGGCCCCTTCTATACAGTACGGACCTGTCGAAAGTTTTACACTGAGCTAACGAAATAATGCCGCTCATCTAGGCCCCTTCTATACAGTACGGACCTGTCGAAAGTTAAACACTGAGCTAACGAAATAATGCCGCTCATCTAGGCCCTTTCCATACAGTACGGGCCTGTCGAAAGTTTAACACTAAGCTAACGAAATAATGCCGCTCATCTAGGCCCCTTCCATACAGTATGGACCTGTCGAAAGTTTAACACTGAGCTAACGAAATAATGCCACTCATCTAGGCCCCTTCCATACAGTACAGACCTGTCGAAAGTTAAACACTGAGCTAACGACATAATGCCACTCATCTAGGCCCCTTCCATACAGTACAGACCTGTCGAAAGTTAAACACTGAGCTAACGACATAATGCCACTCATCTAGCCCCCACCCCTCCATACAGTACGGACCTGTCGAAAGTTTAACACTAGACTAAAAGAATCTATCACTACTTGTAGTGCCAGATAGAGAAATCTCAACCCGAGTTCTAATATATTTGGTCCAGAACGAGGCTTGCCGAGTACTGGACTAAATATATTAGAACGAGGGTTGAGATTTCCTTATCTGGCACTACAAGTAATGATTGATTCTATTTCTTGCACCAGAAAGTACAATATTCAATTTAAAATCAATTTCGGTACACCTCTGATTTTGTTGATAAAAGATTGCGGGAAAAACGGCGTGTAGGCTATCTTGCACAGGGGGGTACAAGATGGAGATATCTTGCACCTCTCTTTTTATGGATTTTTCTATCTGGGGTGCAAGAATATAAAATTATAGTACGGACCTGTCGAGGAAGTCCAGATTTCATTAGGCATTGGTATTTTGGATCCCTAGTGGAGTACAAAGATGGAGGGTCCGGACGAGAAGTTAAATACATGTACTGCTGTTAAATCTTGACAATAATTTTATTTTGTACTCCTTGTCTGGTACCCCAATATTTGGGAGTCATTGGGCGTTGAAATTGTCGACAATTAACCAAATCTGGACTTCATTTTATTTGGTAGACTTCATTAGAATTTGTCATATCCCCCTTGCCTTTAATTTCTAACTGCCGAGTGCTTGGCGAAAGAACAGTTAATACCCGTTTTTCAAGTTTTGGTCAGACCTGGGCGGGGTTCGAACTCACGGAACCCAACATACAAAGCGGACATTCTACCAACTGAGTAACAGTTGTAATTACCGGTTGCGACAGCCCTCTGGCGACGAAGTCTAAAGCGCGCTTACGAAGCACAGAGCGCAACTCTCACTTTCTAGTTATAGGTTCGAATCTTGCTAGAATATATAGATCCAAGTGTTAAAAAATTTCCACCTCGCTTACCGATGTTCGATGTTCCTTGGTTATCTGTGGGCGCTTCGGTTTCCTCCACCACGCTTTAAATAAGTGAAAACATCTTGAATGGGACGAAAACCAATCAAAATTAAATTCCAATGGTCGAAGCTGTCGAGAGATAGATCACACCTGTCGAAAAGCTGCCGGACTGACCCAAGACTTGGAAGTGGGTAGTAACTGATCTTTCGTTAACGAAATGAAAGTCACGGATCTTTCGGATGGGAACTTAAAATAAACGAGGTCTCGTGTCACGGTGGGCTTGGCACGCTAAAGAACCCTGCTGTATAATGCCATCAGCGCAACGAACAGGGGAAACTTCTGAACCATCGCCTATAGATCGGCAAGGTCTTGATATATAAGTAAAATATTCTTGACTGGGACGTTAAACATCATTATTCAACTTAACTCAACTCG
Organism: Anadara kagoshimensis; assembly: GCA_021292105.1. Lineage (NCBI taxonomy): Eukaryota > Metazoa > Mollusca > Bivalvia > Arcoida > Arcidae > Anadara > Anadara kagoshimensis. Next base: position 34,486,910 of record CM037867.1, on the reverse strand, counting down.
AAAAGCTGCCAATATATAGTTAACGTTTTTTTCGGTATATATGTGTCATTTGTTCACAAGACCACTTTTACTGGTTCCCTAAGGCGACCTTTATAGACGGGTTTTAATGTAGTTTATTAGGACCAACTAATCAGCCCACTGAATCCCCATATTACTTTTTGACTTGTTGGGGATTTGTGGACTGTTTGAAAGTTAATAGTCCACTAATCCCTAACATGTCCAAGATTAAAATGGGGGTTCAGTGGGCTGATTAGTTGGCCTATCAAACGGCATTGATCTCTTCTTAGTTGGATCTCATTAACTGATTTTACGGAAATAAAAATCAAATGTTTTCCCCAACACATTAATGTCTGATTTTCTGATACTAAAAATTGCACACTCGAAATAAACTCAATTAATAGACACGATTACTTACAAAACAGGCCTGTCGAAAGTTTAACACTATGATAACGAGAGGCGACGGTGGCCCAATTGATAAGACGACAGTCTACAAACCCAGGGTCTCTCATCGCTGTGACTGAGTTCGAATTCCCGCTCAGACCAGATGTATCTTTCCGTTGGCCTTTACTGGTTCACCCGGTGTCAGTATAATGTGACTGTTGGAGTGGTATACTTGTTTGTGGCGTACTGATTCGATGAGCTAACACCTTGGAGTCACCCTGAGTGCGCGTTGGTACAAGGCAGACCATAAAGCACACTCGAAAGGAACAACAGTACGAATTAATCAAAAAGCCCAAAAGTTTAGTCATCAAAATATAGAAACAGACATGAGATTATTAAAGGCAATATACTGGTATTGTGGTACGCATTGCAATACACTCTTCTTATATTGCAATATATCGTTTTCCTATATTGCAATATACATGTATATCGTAGTACGCCATGAGCGTATCGTGACACCCCAAGTCAAGAGAAAGATAGCAATTGTTAATACATGTATATAGCTAACATAAGTTTGAGATTAGCTGACGATTTGGCATCAGTTCGTTAACTCGGTGTTAAACTTTTGACAGGCCTGCACTGTATAGCTCGTGTATTTATCCCTCGGCAGCTTTACAGATCTCTCGGCCAATCGACCGGCAGCTCAGCTTCAAATCTTTTCCGATACTCCAGTGTTAAACTGTCGACAGGTCTATACTGTATATCTGTGTAAAACTTTCGACAGGTCTGTACTGTATATCTCGTCAGTTGCTACATGTATCTATCTCTCGGCAGCTAGAGTGCTCGCTCCGTAAGTGGTAGGTCGTGGGTTCGATCCCCGGCCGGGCCGACCCAAGACTTGAAAGTGGGTAGTGACTGTTCTTTCGCCAAGCACTCGGCATTACAAAATGAAAGTCACGGTTCTTTCGGATGGGAACTTAAAATAAACGAGTCACGGTGGGCTTGGCACGATAAAGAACCCTGCTGTATAATGCCATAAGCACAACGCACAGGCAAAATTTCTGCACCTTCGCCTATAGCTGGGACATCATTACTCAACTCAATTCTCTCGGCAGCTTTTCAGCCGATAGCTATCCCTATTTCGGCCAATCCGTCGGCAGCTCAGCTTCCATTCTTTTCCAATACTTCAGTGTTAAACTTTCGACATGTCGGTACTGTAAAAATCAAACTATTACCGTCAAACAGTCTTTTATTATTTCAAGAAAATTTGCGGAAAACGTGATGCAATCGTCGGGTTATGATGTGTTGATAAAATGATTTTAGTAACATTTTCTATTTACAAAATTGTAATCTGAGAGTGTCAATTTTTTATCACTAAAATTGCATTATTTAATGATGAAATATCGACCATAATCCACTCAAAATAACACTCCTGTTAAGATAGGATATAATTGAATATTCATAAATTCAGATTTATTTCACGATTAACAAAATTATACTATGTTTGTGCTAATTATAAAACGCCCACGTGTTTTTACTTCATGTATACCACTACCACGGTAGCTAAGTTGGTAAATAACTCGCTTCATATGTGGGAGGTCGTGAGTTTGAACCCCGGACGGGTCTGACCGAGACTACCAAATAAGTAGTGGGTATATAGCTAGATCTAGCGACTGTTCTTTCGCCAAAAACTCGGCATTTAGAAATGAAAATCACGGAATCCTTTGGAAAGACCTTAAAACCGATACTTTGTGTTATGCCAAACGCAGAATTTTTCTTGGCAATCTTCAATAAACAGGAAGTAGAACACAAGTATCATTAAGGACCAATCGCGTACAATATAACAAAAATGAATCCAACTCGCGACTAAACCTTCTTTGGGAAAGTACAAATAATATACAATTCTTCTGTTTCGGAAACCGGTTATCTTCTTGCGACACTCCGGTTTCCTCTACCGCCTCGATATAATTTAAACAATTTTGATTGTGGTGTTAAACACCATACTCCTCTCTAAATCCAAGTTGAATTTGAATCCACGCGAACAAAGAGAGACAACTCTTTTGCAATTATTTCATATGACAATTCCATGTTTTCGGGGAAAGTAACAAAACGCGAAAATAAAACTTTCGCGAATATTTGTTTTGATACATACAATCAAATGTCATTTATATTGACCATCATCCGAGAACGCGAAAATGAAATCCACGAATAACTGGAAATGACTCATTTTCGCGAAAAAATTCTAAATTATCAACGCCTAATGAAGTCAGGACTTTATTAGACTGTCATTTCGACACCTAAAAAGTCGCTGGAATTCATTAGGAGTTAATACAAAGATTAAGAGTGTGTAAACTTTCGGCAGGCTTGTACTGTAAACATTAAAGAATCCAAACTGACAAATGTTGTTTTTTTACTACAGAGGTATTTAATTTCTCTGACCCCCACATGGTTACACTCTTTTCCTCTATGAGGTATTTTATTTCCCCGACCCCCACACGATTCAACAACCCGTCAATCTTCGCGTGATATCTAACACATTTCCTGAACAAACTTCTTTTATTCCGACCACGCCCCCTGTTTGACATTTACACAAATTTTTCAATGAATTCGGCAGGAGGTGGTCTTAATCCAATTATACAATTTATATGATTTTATGGAGCTACGATAAGTGTCATAAATGAGTGTAAGGGCCGAAGTATCTGCTCTTAACGACAGTAAGTCACTTCTTCATATTTCTAGTATCAAAAGGTAATTTACCATCGGTTTAGACAGATATTTAGCTCGGCCTAATGATCATAGTATAGTCGAAGGTCATACAAAGCTTGTCAAGTCGTTGTTGAATTTACCGGTAAGCACAGAATTTTTATTTAAATAAAATCGCATGCATGTATTTAGTTAATCCCCTTAATAGATTACCTCTTGGCATCAGAACAATGCTTACGTCCACGGAGGTGAACCAATGCGTGAGTTACGCTGTTTATCCTTGTAAGTTGTGAGTGAGTGAATTATTGTTTAAAGCCGCATCAGCAATATTGCAGCTATTCGCGGCTGGAAAAGTAAAAGATACAATAGTATCAATAACACAAGATTACAAAAAAAAAAAAAAAAAAAAAAAAAAAAAAAAAAAAATTAATTAATATATATATATATTATTATTATTATTATACAAGTTAATTTGCCGAAGGCAATTTAAAGTTTGATGTCCACATACATTACTAAACAGATCTTGCATTGGTATTGCTGAATACAAAGTATCCCTTGTAGGTGCAAAGTCAACACATTCCAGCAAAATGTGCTGGACATATTGTTGACCTTGACAAGGGACTCAAACTCACAGCGGCGAGAGACCCTGGATTTGAAGACTGACAGCGGTAGAGGCCCTAGATTTGAAGACTGACGTCTTATCCATTAGGCCACCCCGGCCTCTGTAATGTAATTAGAAGAAAATAGTTTAATAAGTCACAACAATACCGCCAGAAAGCCTATTATTTATTTTCAATGCAGGAAGCGATGTTGGCTGGCTGTATCTAGATACCAACTTGACGCGGGAAACAACAAAACAAATATCCCCAATTTCACAAGACCATGACATAGCAAAATTCGGAAACAAATGGGCATAAAAAGTCAATTAATTGATTCACTGAATGAGGTCCGAAGATTTTCCAAAGTCTTTTATTTTCCGATTTAGGTGACACGTTTTGTAAATAATAAAATTTAATTTTATTTATATGTTTAGTTAAGAAACATTTAAACTCTTTTGGGGGTATTTTATATATAAATGTTTTAATTGCCATTACTGTCGGTCTGAGATTTACGTCAGGTATATTTTTTTATATATATACAAAATTTAAAAATAATTTGAAATATGAGATTTGATTTTTAATTTAATTTAAAACAAACTAATTGAACTGATTTCAAATTTTTTATTTTTAATATTATTTAAAACTGTACAGTACATGAACAGTCCTGTCGAAAGCTTAACACCGACGTTACGTACGAAAAAATCCGAAAGAGAGTTGAGTAATGGTGTTTAACGTCCCAGTCAAGAATATTTCACTTATATCGAGACGTAGCCAGCTGTAGGCGAAAGTGCAGAAATTTTGCCTGTGCGTTGCGCTGATGGCATTATACATCAGGGTTCTTTAGCGTGCCAAGCCCACCGTGACACGTGACCTCGGTTATTTTAAGTTCCCATCCGAAAGAACCGTGACTTTCATTTCGTAATGCCGAGTGCTTGGCGAAAGAACAGTCACTACCCACTTCCAAGTCTTGGGTCGGACCCGGCAGGGTCAACCTTCCACGACCTCCTACTTACGGAACGAACACTCTACCAACTGAGCTACCGCAGTGGTTAAAACCGAGATATGAAGAGCTACATGTAGCCGAAAAAAGCTGCCGGGAGATAGAAAACACCTGCCGGGAGATAGAAAACAGCTGCCGAGAGAAAGAAAACAGCTGCCGAGAGATAAAAAACAGCTGCCGCGAGATAGAAAAACAGCTGCCGAGAGATAGAAAAACAGCTGCCGAGAGATAGAAAACAACTGCCGAAAGTTAGAGAACAGCTGCCGAGAGACAGAAAACAGGTGCCGAGAGACAGAAAACAGCTGCCGGAAGATAGAAAACAGGTACAAAGAGATAGAAAACAGCTGCCGGGAGATAAAATAAACAGCTGCCGAAGCCGGGAGATAGAAAACAGCTGCCGAGAGATAGAAAACAGCTGCCGAGAGACAGAAAACAGGTGCCGAGAGACAGAAAACAGCTGCCGAGAGATGGAAAACAGCTGCCGGGAGATAGAAAACAGCTGCCGAGAGATAGAAAACAGCTGCCGAGAGACAGAAAACAGCTGCCGGAAGATAGAAAACAGGTACCAAGAGATAGAAAACAGCTGCCGGGAGATAGAAAACAGGTGCCGAGAGATAGAAAACAGCTGCTGAGAGACAGAAAACAGCTGCCGGAAGATAGAAAACAGGTATCAAGAGATAGAAAACAGATGCCAAGAGATAGAAAACAGCTGCCGAGAGATAGAAAACAGCTGCCGAGAGACAAAAAAACAGCTGCCGGAAGATAGAAAACAGGTACCAAGAGATAGAAAACAGGTGCCGAGAGATAGAAAACAGCTGCTGAGAGACAGAAAACAGCTGCCGGAAGATAGAAAACAGGTATCAAGAGATAGAAAACAGATGCCAAGAGATAGAAAACAGCTGCCGAGAGATAGAAAACAGCTGCCGAGAGACAGAAAACAGCTGCCGAGAGATAGAAAACAGCTGCCGGGAGATAAAAAAACAGCTGCCGAAGCCGGGAGATAGAAAACAGCTGCCGAGAGATAGAAAACAGTTGCCTAGAGACAGAAAACAGGTGCCGAGAGACAGAAAACAGCTGCCGAGAGATGGAAAACAGCTGCCGGGAGATAGAAAACAGCTGCCGGGAGATAGAAACAGATGCCGAGAGATAGAAAAGATGTCGAGAGATAGAAAACAGCTGCCGAGAGTGACAGAAAACAGCTCTCGAGAGACAGAAAACAGTGTCATAGAGACAGAAAACAGCTACCGGGAGATAGAGAACAGGTGCCTAGAGATAGAAAACAGGTGCCGAGAGACAGAAAACAGATGCCAAGAGATAGAAAACAGCTGCCGAGAGATAGAAAACAGGTGCCGAGAGACAGAAAACAGGTGCCGGGAGATAGAAAACAGGTGCCGAGAGATAGAAAACAGTTGCCGAGGGACATATATATATATATATATATATATAATATATATATATATATATATATATATATTTATATATATATATATATATATATATATACATATATATGTGGTGTGTGTGTGTGTGTGTGTGTGTGTGTGTGTGTGTGTGTGTTTGTGTGTGTGTGTGTGTCCTAATATGTTGATAAAGTTTATCCTTTGTGTGAGGTAATTTTAGAAACTTAAAAATAAGTTAAAAGGTTTCTAAAACGTTAACATAACTGAATCAAGTTATTCTTTGTAAAACATCTGTTACCGTTGGACACGGTTCTTTTTGTTACATATGCATAAAGAACCATACAGAACGGTGAAACATGTTTTACAAAGAGGAACTTCAATTATGTTTTAAAAACATTTTAACTTATTTTTAGGTTTTAATATAAAATTACCTCACACAAAGGATAAACTTTACCGACTTATTTGGAATTTATCTCAAAAGTTCATTTCTTGGTGAGATTTTTTCACTGTTAAATGTAAAATTACATGTACGTGTAGTTTCATAAAATGAAGTTTCGTTGTTTTTCAACAGATTTAAAAAAATTAAATCTACTATATAATCATGCTTAACATGGCAGTTAAAGATTAACCGTACTGTTCATCTTATGTTTTCCTAAATGTTACAAAAACAGACAATATTTTGAAAATTATTGAAAGAAACTACAACTTATATTTTTGTACATATCAGTAAAAATGATATAGAAATGCTCAACAAATAAATGTGAAGGAATATTTTTAAAAATATGGTTTTATAATATGAAAAAGAAGGATTTTACAAAGTGACCTTTTACAAGTGAAAAGCGTTGCTGACGATATGCAATAAATTGGGAGGATTTTACCTGGATGTAATAAGCTTAAGTGTAATATTTTCATTGGTGCAATACGTTCTGTTCGTATTTACGCTAATTTATCACAATTAATTTACCAAAACAATTTTCTTCATCCCATTGTGTCTCGCTTCAAAGAACTCGACTAAATGTTGGAGTACACCGGAAGTTTAATCAGGTTGTGTGTAGTTAATTTAAGCTAATAAACCCAAGCGTAATACTTTCATTGATGTAATCCGTTTTGTTCGTATTGAAGCTGGTTTATCACAATTACTAAAAACAATTTTCTTCATCCCATTGTGTTCTCGCTTCAAAGAACATGACTAAATTTTGGAGTACACCGGAAGTTTTACCTGATTGTGTGTAGTTAATTTAAGCTAATAAACCCAAGCGTAATACTTTCATTGGTGCAATCCGTTTTGTTCATATTGAAGCTGGTTTATCACAATTACCAAAACTATTTTCTTCATCCCATTGTGTCTCCCTCCAAAGAACACGACTAAATTTTGGAGTACACCGGAAGTTTAACCAGGTTGTGTGTAGTTAATTTAAGCTAATAAACCCAAGTGTAATACTTTCATTGGTGTAATCCGTTTCGTTCGTATTGAAGCTGGTTTATCACAATTACCAAAACAATTTTCTTCATCCCATTGTGTCTCTCTTCAAAGAACACAACTAAATTTTGGAGTACACCGGAAGTTTCACCTGATTGTGTGTAGTTAATTTAAGCTAATAAACCCAAGCGTAATACTTTCATTGGTGTAATCTGTTTTGTTCGTATTGAAGCTGGTTTATCACAATTAATTTACCAAAACAATTTTCTTCATCCCATTGTGTCTCGCTTCAAAGAACAAGACTAAATTTTGGAGTACACCGGAAGTTTAACCAGGTTGTGTGTAGTTAATTTAAGCTAATAAACCCAAGCGTAATACTTTCATTGGTGCAATCCGTTTTGTTCGTATTGAAGCTGGTTTATCACAATTACCAAAACTATTTTCTTCATCCCATTGTGTCTCCCTCCAAAGAACACGACTAAATTTTGGAGTACACCGGAAGTTTAACCAGGTTGTGTGTAGTTAATTTAAGCTAATAAACCCAAGTGTAATACTTTCATTGGTGTAATCCGTTTCGTTCGTATTGAAGCTGGTTTATCACAATTACCAAAACAATTTTCTTCATCCCATTGTGTCTCTCTTCAAAGAACACAACTAAATTTTGGAGTACACCGGAAGTTTAACCTGATTGTGTGTAGTTAATTTAAGCTAATAAACCCAAGCGTAATACTTTCATTGGTGTAATCTGTTTTGTTCGTATTGAAGCTGGTTTATCACAATTACCAAAACAATTTTCTTCATCTCATTGTTCTGGCTTCAAAGAACAAGACTAAATTTTGGAGTACACCGGAAGTTTAACCAGGTTGTGTGTAGTTAATTTAAGCTAATAAACCCAAGTGTAATACTTTAATTGGTGTAATCCGTTTTGTTCGTATTGATGCTGTTGTTTTTAAAAAATACCAAAACAATTTTCTTCATCTCATTGTGTCTCCCTTTGAGGAACACGACTAAATTTTGGAGTACACCGGAAGTTCTTTGTGTTACCTTTAGTACACACTTGACGGATCACAGCTCCAGATCCTCTCGCCATGTAGTTCTAATCCCGCTCAGGACAGATCCTAGTACAAGAGAGTTTGCAATTTTGTTAATTCATCATTCACCCAAGTCGGCTTTGGGATTGTGATTAGGTCGTAGATTGGTATGGTTGTTTTTACTTTGCTTTGGGTTTGTGATTTGGACATAGATTGGTATGTTTGTTTTTACTTTGCTTTGGAATTGTGATTTGATCATGGTTTGTTAAGTATTTTTTTACTTTGCTTTGGGATTGTGATTTGGACATTGATTGGTATGTTTGTTTTACTTTGCTTTGGAATCGTGATTTGGACATGGGTTGGTATGTTTGTTTTTACTTTGCTTTGGGATTGTGATTTGGACATGGATTGGTATGTTTGTTTTTACTTTGCTTTGGGATTGCGATTTGGACATGGATTGGTATGTTTGTTTTTACTTTGCTTTGGGATTGTGATTTAGACATGGGTTGGTATGTTTGTTTTTACTTTGCTGTGGGATTGTGATTTGATCATGGTTTGTTATGTTTGTTTTTACTTTGCTTTAGAATTGTGATTTGATCATGGATTGGTATGTTTGTTTTTTTGGATTGTGGTTTGGGCATAAATTGGTATGTTTATTTTTACTTTGATTTGGGATTGTGATTTGGACATAAGTTGGTATGTTTGTTTTTACTTTGCTTTGGGATTGTGATTTGGACATGGATTGGTATGTTTGTTTTTACTTTGCTTTGGGATTGTGATTTGGACATGGATTGGTATGTTTGTTTTTACTTTGCCTTGGGATTGTGATTTGGACATGGGTTGGTATGTTTGTTTTTACTTTGCTGTGGGATTGTGATTTGATCATGGATTGGTATGTTTGTTTTTTCTTTAAATTGGTATTGTGATTTGGGCATAAATTGGTATGTTTGTTTTTACTTTGATTTGGGATTGTGATTTGGACATTGGTTGGTATGTTTGTTTTTCTTTGCTTTGGAATTGTGATTTGAACATGAATTGGAATTTTTGTTTTTACTTTGCTTTGGGATTGTGATTTGGTCATGGATTGGTAAGTGTGTTTTTACTTTGCCTTGGGATTGTTATTTAGACATGGATTGGTATGTTTGTTTTTACTTTGCTTTGGGATTGTGGTTTGGGCATAGATTGGTATGTTTGTTTTTACTTTGATTTGGGATTGTGATTTGGACATGGATTGGTATGTTTGTATTTACTTTGCTTTGGAATTGTGATTTGATCATGGAGTAGTATGTTTGTTTTTACTTTGCTTTGGAATCGTGATTTGGACATGGATTGGTATGTTTGTTTTTACTTTGGTTTGGAATCGTAAATTGATCATGGTTTGTTATGTTTTATTACTTTGCTTTGGAAGTGTGATTTGGACATGAATTGGTATATTTGTTTTTACTTTGCTTTAAAATTGTGATTTGGTCATGGATTGGTATGTTTGTTTTTTATTTGCTTTGAAATTGTGATTTGATCATGGATTAGTATGTTTTTTTCACTTTGCTTTTGAATTGTGATTTGGACATGAATTATATATTTATTTTTACTTTGCTTCAAATCGTGATTTGGACATGGATTGGTATATTTGTTTTTACTTTGCTTTGGGATCGTGATTTGGACATGGATTAGTATGTTTGTTTTTACTTTGCTTTGGGATTGTGATTTGATCATGGACATGAGTTGGTATATTTGTTTTCACTTTGCTTTGGGATTGTGATTTGGACATGGATTGGTATATTTGTTTTTACTTTGCTTTTGGGTTTTGATTTCGACATAGATTAGTATTTTTCTTTTTATTTTGTTTTGGAATTTGGGATTAGGACATAGATCGGCATGATTGTTTTATTTATTTTTTTGGTTTTTGCAGTTTGAATTGTCAAGATATTATTACTTGCTTTTTAGAATCTGCCAAAGCTTATTACATCACATTCTTATTTTGTTGTTTTTTTTTTTTAAAATGGAGATACCATTAAATATTGCCAAAATTTATCCTCTTTAAGTTGAGGAGAATCTTAGTTAAGGATCTTTCGGTTGCTTATGTTCACTGTATTAGGACATGGGTATTTTTTTAAACCAGACCCTTTGGTATATATATATATAATTAACTGTAACATATACACATGGTTTACTTTAAACCAGACCCTTTGGTATATATACCAAAGGGTCTGATAATATATATATATATATATATATATATATATATATATATATTATATATATATATATATATATATTATATATATATATATATATATATGTAATTAACTGTAACATATACACATGGTTTACTCTAAACTCCCAGAAAAAATATTATACGATTTTTGAAAATCTGTTTTAGTTTCATAAAATGAACACCAGAAAGATAGCTTAAGTATGAAGTACGTAATTGTTTTATAGGCCACGCCAAAATAATTTAAGTTCTTGTTTTACATGTAAGTGAGCAAGTGATTAAAATTGAATGTATTTTTTTTTCTTAAACAATATTCTTCGGACGCACAAAAGTAAGAAACCAGACCAGCTAAAGTGTAAAAATGCTAAAAATGCAGAAAAACCTAAAGCAGTCTACAAACATATATATACATGTCATAACAGAATGGAATACTAGTATGGCATACGTATTTAATATAGAAACCATTATTCTAGCAAAAAATAATATAACAGTCCTGGTGATAATATATATGAAATTCGCGGAAAAAACGTACATCAATGAAATTGAATCAACGATAGCATAAAGACGAAAGTGTGTCCAACTGTCGAAGTGTTTGCAGAAACTACGGTTGGGAAGATGACTTAATTCACATACATGTATATACATCTTCCGTAGGCTACATTTATTTTTAAATTCACGCAAGCTGTCATTGAAATTTAATACTAAGGTCGATTTTCAAAGCAAGCGTTCATCTCTGAGGGTGTGGTTAACATAAGTCACTTGATTGTCACCCGTGCGCATGGTACGTCGTCGTCCCCAATATACTGATGGTGTTAAAAAACTTATATCACGGACACGAAAAATAGAACTAATTAGACACACGGGATTTTACCAGAAATTTCGTACAGAAGGTTTCTTTATTTTTATAATTTACAAGTGAGAGGTTCCGACGAACTACGAGTGTTAGTTTTGATATTAGTATAGTTGGAAGAGTTGCCTCCCTCTAAACATGACGAAAAGATTTGAAAAATAAAATAAAACTGGAGTTGAGTGGTAAGGCCTAATGGAGTTAAAAACCATACCTAAGTCAAATTTTTTTAAGGCGGTTTTTTCTGGAATGGTAGGGTAAACCGAAGTGTCTGCGGAAAACCATCAACCTGAGAAACTCACGGTAGGATCTGTCCCGAATGTGATCCGAGGGTAGGCAAACAAAGTTGAGTTGAGTAATGGTGTTTAACGTCCCAGTCAAGAATCTTTCACTTATATTGAGACGTCGCCACCTGTAGGCAAAAGTGCAGAAATTTTGCCTGTGCGTTGCGCTGATGGCATTATACAGCAATGTTCTTTAGCGTGCCAAGCCCACCGTAAAACGGGACCTCGTTTATTTTAAGTTCCCATCCGAAATAACCGCGACTTTCATTTCGTAATGCCGTGTGCTTGGCGAAAGAACAGTCACTACCCACTTTCAAGTCTTGGGTCAGACCCGGAAAGGGTTCGAACCCACAACCTTCCACTTACGGAGCGAGCACTCTACCAACTGAGCTACCGCAGTGGTTGTCGGAGTATGTAATAGATAGCAACTACCAAAACATGTCTATGTATAGCTAATAAGGGTTAAACTTTCGACAGGTCTGTACTGTAATTCGTTAGCTCGGTGTTAAACTTTCGACAGGTCTGTACTGTAATTCGTTAGCTCAGTGTAAAACTTTCGACAGGTCTGTACTGTAATTCGTTAGCTCAGTGTTAAAATTTCGACAGGTCTGTACTGTAATTCGTTAGCTCAGTGTTAAACTTTCGACAGGTCTGTACTGTAATTCGTTAGTTCAGTGTTAAACTTTCGACAGGTCTGTACTGTAATTCGTTAGCTCAGTGTTAAACTTTCGACAGGTCTGTACTGTAATTCGTTAGCTCAGTGTAAAACTTTCGACAGGTCTGTACTGTAATTCGTTAGCTCAGTGTTAAACTTTCGACAGGTCTGTACTGTAATTCGTTAGCTCAGTGTTAAACTTTCGACAGGTCTGTACTGTAATTCGTTAGTTCAGTGTTAAACTTTCGACAGGTCTGTATTGTAATTCGTTATCTCAGTGTTAAACTTTCGACAGGTCTGTACTGTAATTCGTTAGTTCAGTGTTAAACTTTCGACAGGCCTGTACTGTAATTCGTTAGTTCAGTGTTAAATTTTCGACAGGTCTGTACTGTAATTCGTTAGCTTAGTGTTAAACTTTCGACAGGTCTGTACTGTAATTCGTTAGTTCAGTGTTAAACTTTCGACAGATCTGTACTGTAATCCGTTAGCTCAGTGTTAAACTTTCGACAGGTCTGTACTGTATATATACGGCGAGTGATCCTTAACACCTGGCTCCAGTTTCACAACCATTTCTTAGCAAAGATTTCCCTTAACTTAAATCTTGCAAAATTTCAAACAAATTTTAATAATTTTGAAGATATTCAAGAATTTAAAGTGTCAATTTTAAGGTAATTTCTAGATTAAAATATTTACATTAGTTTTGACAAAATATTGGTCAGTAGTTACAAAAAGAGATTACCAAAATGTTAAGGGAAATCTTAGACAAAGAAATTTCTATAACAAAATAAAACACCATTATTTTAATTTTATTTTATAAGGCTATACTTAATTAAGCTTGTAATTTATAAGTGTACTTGATATAATTTCTCTTTTATAAATTAAATAAATATGAAATGACGATACTATCTAGAACATGTCTATTTGGCGCCGATAAGTAATGACATGAGTTCTCTCCCTTGGAAATGGCGGGAAATCATGGCCCTAATATACCCGCAAAAAATATACAGTGAAATATAAACGCAACGTGTAGAATCACTTCAATGGGATTTTATATTCAGTTGGTCCCTCTTAGGTTAGGCATACAGTTTGAATGTTCGAATCCTTTGAATCTGCTACAGTAGATACACGTGTAAAGTTTAAATTACCTGTCACGATTTTTTTTAATTTTTAAATATGTTATCTTTGGTTTGGTCTATGTTGCTTAGTCTGTTTCAATCACTTCTAATTGTAAGTATCTTAATTCTGTGGCGGCCAAAGGTGGCATGGCCTTCTCTTTTTTGAACTCTACAGAGGTGTCTTTAGCGTGCACTGAGACACGGGACCCCGGTTTAAAGTCTCATCCGAAAGAGTGAGTGAGTGAGTAATGGTGTTCAACGTCCCCGTCAAGAATATTTCACTTATATCGAGACGTCGCCAGCTATATGCGAAGGTGCAGAAATTTTGCCTGTACGTTGCGCTGATGGCATTATACAGCAGGGTTCTTTATCGAGGAAAGCCCGTCGTGACACGGGATCTTTTTATTTTAAGTTCCCATCGAAAGAACCGTGACTTTCATTTCGTAATGCCGAGTGCTTGCGAAAGAACAGTCACTACCCACTTTTAAGTCTTAGGTCAGACCCGGCCGGGGTTCGAACCCACGACCTCCCACTTACGGAGCGAGAACTCTACCAACTGAGCTACCGCAGTGGTCATCCGAAAGATACAGAGTAGAATATAACAAGCTTTTTGAGCTCTAGTATAGGTAAGAGATGAAAATCCACTAAAAAAATTTCCCGAGAGAGGTTTGAACCCACAACTCATGACAAGCCAGTTACAGTACCACTCGGCAAAGTCCACACATACTAATGCTATTCTCTGTATCGGCTTTATGAGAAAACTTTATTAAAAATGATACCGAAAAAGGAAGATATCGACGAATTTCTAATACATTTTCCGTTAATTCAAATCGAAAACGCTAATTTATGGGACCCGGGCCATAACGGCACACGAACAGAGCTCGGCTCTCGAGTGTTCCAGATATCGATATCTATTTGTTGAGATACCCTTATGGGTATAATGTACATCGTCTAACAAAATGTGTACCAGGGCAGAGTCAAGACAATCTGCAGAACCTAATAAATTATTGTTAGAAAATACTGGGAAGGTATAAATACCAGAATGAAATTGCTCTTTTGTAGCTCATCATTACAACATGTTTAAATCTTTTAGAATTCCAATGTTTGCTGAACCAGAACCGCAGATATGGAAATAAAATATTAATGTAAACCAAATAGCTTACCATCTCTGGTTTGATTGGAGATGTTCATTTTAGGTAATTTGAGATAGACAAAAATTGTTTTAAAAGATTTCTTTCTAAAAGTCAGTGTCCATTATAGGAGGGTTTGTGGGGTCCTTTTTTGCACTGACCAATTTTAAGGCCTTAGTGGAGCATATTTTCATTTTTTTGGGGTAATTCAAGGACGCCGGACCTTTGTCGTAACGTTGTGGGCGTGGCCGCGATCCGTCAATTAAGTATGACTCTCCTTGCCGTTGGCCTTTACTGGTTCACTTGGTATCAGTATAATGAAATGGGGGTGTGGTACGCTTGTCTGCGGCGCACTGACTCTGTGAGCTAACACGTTAAAGTAGCCCTGAGTGCGCGCTCGTCGCGAATAGCTGAAAAATTGCTGATGCGACGTTAAGCAACATTCAACCAACCAACAAACCAACTATAATAATATAAATCTATTTGGAAAGTGGTAAAAAGCAAATATTTTTTTTAGAAACATACTGACTATTAATTTTTTAAGAAGCAAAATACAAATATTGATCTACTTAAAAGAAAAAGAAATATACAATCTTCGAAATAACCAAATATTCAGTTTTATTTGTGGCGGGTGTAACTAGTTAATCAGGAGGTGCTAACTCTTCCGGCGCACCGGCCTCTCTTCTCTTTTAGAAGTTCACGTGTTAAACTAAACTTTGAAATTTCAAAGTTTTTACTTTGCGTTTTGGATTTTGTTTTGAATATAAACTGGTATGGTTTTCCCTGTTTTTGCCAGTTTTTCATCTGTTTTGTTTATTGTTTTATGCCATTGTTTGCAGGAAATATGAATAAAAAAACATACTAATCCATGTCCAAATCACAATCCCAAAGCAATGTGGAAAAACCCAGAAATTGACAAATTAGGTTTAACACGTAAACTTCCACCTAGGAAAATGAGACTGGGTGCTCCGGAAGTGCAAAAAATGGGTAAAAATGGAAAACCTGAATGATATCTTAATTTCATTATGCTTATTAACGAAAGTTTGATTGAATTACATGTACGTATTTTTTTTCCATATAATACTTGATATTAGGAATTTCTCTCTCTCTCTCTCTCTCTCTCTCTCTCTGCGTGTGTCATTGCACGTGCGTGCGTGCGTGTGTGTGTGTGTGTTTGTGTGGGACTTCACCAGTTTATCAGGTTAATAGAGAAAGCGTCTAATTTCATCTCACCGGGTTAATAGGTTAAAATGGCTTGACGGTCAGCTTAACTCTCTGTCTTTGAGGGAGAATCAACCATGTCCAATTCTGACTCCGATGCGGCTTCCTCTCTTAAGCGGATTTCGTTTTGCCGCCTCATCTCCAGTATATCATTTTCATCTCTACCAAAAACGAAAACATTGATTTCACCTTGAGGCATTATCATTTCCGGTGGGTCGTATCCGCGAAGGTATCGACAACGCCTGACGTCATCCCATGTTTCCGATTTTGCAAGGCTTTCAACTTCACATTCGTCAAATGTGTCACCTTCGTATAAATCATTATAATTCCCCGATTCCATATCTTCTTTCTTAATTCTGGCTAATTTATCTTCAAATTTTTGTCCGTAATTGTCTTTTTCAGTATCTTCTTCAAGAAAGTATATGAGTTCTGTAGGCTCCCTAATTAGAGAGCTGAATTCATGCAACACGCCACTAATACTACATTCGTCATTTGTCTCGACGTCTTTCCCGTTGCTCGCTACTAATACTGTTTCTTTTACTTTCTTCTCTCTCTTTCCTGATGTTTTTTCTTTCGTTTCATTCATTCTTCCTCTTTCGCTTGTCGCTGTTTCTGTCTTCTCGTCCAACGCATTGATGACGTTCCTAACATCATTATTTTTCGCAGATTCATTCTCAGAAGAAGTCGTATTGTTGAGCTTATTAAAGTTTTCAGATGTGTTTTTCTTCAAATATTTAGATTTTGCATTATTACCTTTCATCTGAATATATTCATTTTCATTCTCTTCTATGCTTTGTTTAACTGATTTTTCTTTTAAGCTGACAAAATTTGCTTGTTCATTTGGATAATTTGCTTTGTCTTTTGAGCCACTCAAGTTTGAGTTGTCTTTTGAGCCACTCAAGTTTTTGTTGTCTTTTGAGCCACTTAAGTTTGTGTTGTCTTTTAAGCCATTCAAGTTTTTGTTGTCTTTTGAGCCACTCAAGTTTTTGTTGTCTTTTGAGCCACTCAAGTTTGTGTTGTCTTTTAAGCCATTCAAGTTTGTGCTGTCTTTTGGGCCACTCAAGGTTGCGATATATTTTGAGCCATTCAAGTCTGCGTTGTCTTTTGAGCCATTCGAGTTCGCATTTTCTTTTGTGCTTATGAAGTTTCCTATGTCTTTTGAGTCATTCAAGTTTCCTATGACTTTTAAGCCATTCAAGTTCCCTATGTCTTTTGAGCCATTCAAATTTTTGTTATCATTTGTGTCATTCAAGTTTGCGTTGTCCTTTGAGCCATTCAAATTTTCGATATCTTTTGAGCCATTCAAGTTTGTGTTGTCTTTTGAGCCACCCAAGTTTGGTTTTTCTTTGTTCGTCAATTTCAAATCGTCTTGGTAAAGCGTCCTTTCCCTCACTAACCCTCTACATTGTTCCGTTTGTTCTTTTTCTTTCTTTTTGACTTTTTGTCTTTGTCTGCTCACCCTTCTCTGCTGCCGTGGAGAATATTCCTCAGCATATATAGGTGTTCGTTTTTTGATGTTCAGCTGAACAACTGACGTCTGCTCCCCGATAATTTTTCTCGGTCTGTCTATCCTTTTAGATATGTGTTCAACTCTATCTGCATGAAGCGTGTTCCTTCTGTGATGCATCTTATTATCATTGCCATAATATCTACCATAGCCATTCTGTTTCATAACAGATGGGTCAGAATTCCTCTTCTTTTGTTTCCGTACTGTGTCAAATATATCGTCCCAGGATGAATCCGATGACAACCTTCTGGCAGTTTCTAGTGAAGCTTTCATTTCATCAAGAATATTATTTTCCTTGCTTCCTCTTCTAGGACTCATCCCCATGTCGTCGGCTTTTGAAGATGCAATAGTTTCCCATACTTTTGATGGCGACCGCTCCCTGACCGAGTCATCAACATACTGATATCCATACCGCTGTTGTTTTATCAATTCATTTAGAAGATCATTCTCAACCCGCCTCATTTTGAATTTGTCAATCATTTCGGTTAAGCTGAGATTCCGTGATTTTGGATTCGGTCGGCGCATTGTTTCGTTTCTTTTGAAGTACCCCATTCCGTTTTCTACAAAATAAAACAAAACAGTGAATAGAACCAGTAAATTAAAAGCCATTAAATAAAAAGGGCAAAAAAGTAGACAAAAATTCTTACATGACAATAACCGGTTTGAAGAACATAAAATCGCATATGTCATCCTAAACCAATGGCGATCGAGCTTGGCACTGATGCAGACGATAAATAAGAACAAAAAGTTCATCAAGTTAAAAGAGTTGTTGAATGGTCAACTTACGCAATGGGGTTCGCCGCTGTATCATGTGATACCTTTACCTTCTAACGTGTCTGTGAAACGCTTGTTTCCAATGAGCATGGAATCACACAATATTATGACGTTTTCCCGACGTTATTCTGGGAATTTGTGACGTTGACGTTTTCCAAAATGTTCCGCACAAACATTAAAAGGTTCTGACCACGTGGTAGAGCGTCGAACACCATTGACGGATCGCCGACTACGCCAACTATGTTCCGACAAAGGGTCGACATGCTTGAATTACATGCAAAAAAAATGAAAACTCAGCATGAGCTGTGCGGTTTAATGACGTCACTGACACTGAAACGTCATTAGTTGCCATGACGCTGCTTTGGTACCGTGATGGCGGTCAGTGTCGGAACATTGTGGGCGTGTCGGGCGATACGTCAATTCCATATTCATTGGAAATAATCTTTCCGCTAATGTTAGGGGTGTCATGTTGTATAATGACGAAATCCATTGAAGTGTCAGTCATGTGATGATGGGGTAACCGGAGTACTCAAATGTTCCCACACAAGGATCTGCTTAATTTTCTTACATAAGCTGTGGGGACTTTGTCGTCCATACATTGGTATGTGACAGCTTCCAATGAAGTCCATATATTAAAGTTCTATACGATATCTTTGTGGTATAACAAAATAAAATAATTATCAATATTGAAGGACTGTATTTAACTTTTCGTTTTGATCTTTGGACTTCATTAGGCATCGGAATTTTCGAAGCCAAATGTCGTCCGACTTCATTAGGCGTCGTTTTTCGACGCTTTATGAGTCTGGTTTTTTTTAGGCGTTGTAATTTCGACACCTAATAGTCTGGACTTCATTAGGCATTGTTATTTCGATGCTTAAAAATTTTGGACTTCATTAGGCGTTGCAATTTCGACACCTAATAGTCTGGGCTTCAATAGGCGTTGAATTTCAATAGGAGTTGTTACTCTGATTTACAGTATGGTAAAATGGTGTCAAGTGATGTGATTTACTAGCGCGAATTAACGCGAAAATAAACAATTCTGAAAATATTCTGATTTACAGTATGGTAAAATGGTGTCAAGTGGCATGATTTACTAGCGCGAATTAACGCGAAAATAAACAATTCTAAAATATTCTGATTACAGTATGGTAAAATGGTGTCAAGTGATGTGATTTACTAGCGCGAATTAACGCGAAAATAAACAATTCTAAAAATATTCTGATTACAGTATGGTAAAATGGTGTCAAGTGATGTGATTTACTAGCGCGAATTAACGCGAAAATAAACAATTCTAAAAATATTCTGATTACAGTATGGTAAAATGGTGTCAAGTGATGTGATTTACTAGCGCGAATTAACGCGAAAATAAAACAAATCTGAAAAATATTCAGATTTACAGTATGGTAAAATGATGTCAAGTGGCATGATTTACTAGCGCGAATTAACGCGAAAATAAACAATTCTAAAAATATTCTGATTACAGTATGGTAAAATGGTGTCAAGTGATGTGATTTACTAGCGCGAATTAACGCGAAAATAAAACAAATCTGAAAAATATTCTGATTACAGTATGGTAAAATGATGTCAAGTGGCATGATTTACTAGCGCGAATTAACGCGAAAATAAACAATTCTAAAAATATTCTGATTACAGTATGGTAAAATGGTGTCAAGTGGTGTGATTTACCAGCGCAAATTTACGAGAAAATAAACAAATCTGAAAATATTCTGATTACAGTATGGTAAAATGGTGTCAAGTGGTGTGATTTACTAGCGCGAATTAACGCGAAAATAAACAATTCTAAAAATATTCTGATTACAGTATGGTAAAATGGTGTCAAGTGGTGTGATTTACTAGCGCGAGTTAACGCAAAAATAAAACAAAACTGAAAACTATTCTGATTTACAGTGTGGAAAAATTGTGTCGAGTGGCGTGATAAACTAGCAAACTAGCGTTATTTTGGAACGGTAACCGTCCCGGATTCTTACTTGTATCTTTAGATGCCCTGATGTTTAGTAACTCTCTTTGCACCTCCTTCTGTCGCTGTCTGTGGCCAGCGTTGTAAATCTCCTCATGTTTACCAAGTTCCTCAAGGCGTTGGGACAAATAATGTTCGTTAATACACCTGTTAGGTATCCAGTAGCAACCGTCGGGTCGACAAATCTTTTTCGGTCGAATGTCGATTTTCTTTCGATTATATCTATCCATGCTTCTTCAGATATTATCAACTGACTATCTTAATAGTTAACTTTCTATTGAGGATTAATTTAAAATACAAGAGAGGGGAGATGCGATGAGTTCATTTCGGCATCTAACCCTGGCAAATGCGACGCGGTAGCTTGGCACGAAACCGAAAATCGACTGATTAAGCCAATTTCTTAACCATCTATAAAATATTATACATATTCTAAAGAGCGAAATCTTTCTAAATTTTATCAGTTAAATAGTGAAGTATCGGTGTTACGTAAAATTGAACTTTAACACAAGGTTACAAACATATTTTGATTAGGGGTCAAGTTTGTCAGGTTAAAATTGTTGCACTAGTTATTACCACAACATCACTTATTGTATTCAAAAGAATGCAGATTTAAAAGGTGTTTAATATACGCACAAGTGCAAACCTAAGGTATTAATATTTAATCTCTGTTACATGTGTCCATAGAAACAATAAATAAATAAATAAATAAATATATAAATATATAACTCAATAAATAAATAAATAAATAAATAAATAAATAAATAAATAAATAAAGATAAACAAAAATTTAAAAAAAAATCTCTAAATAAATAAATTAATTAATTAATCAAAATAAATTTAGATAAAAAATAAACAAATACATTAAATTATAGGATAAATAAAGAAGTAAATATGTAAATGTTATTTGATGCCATATAGAAACAGGCTATTTTTATCTAGGTCAGAAAAATCACCTCCAAATTAACTGCGCAAGTAAGAATATAGTTCTATTTAGTTATAGTATAAGTAAATTAATCACCTAGAAAAATTTAAAGGCATAACCAGTATGTAAGTTTAAATCATAATATTTTCCCGAATGCATCAAAACTATTTTTCAAAGAACCGGAAAGTCTTCAAAACCAACAGACTGACACAGTTTTCATATGACGTCATTAGGCACGACCACTACGTAAATCAGAAGCGTGATAACTGATTACGTCACAATCAAGTGATATTACATGGGTACCTGTGTAATACGAAAAATATTACACTGTTTTATTCCATAAATAAATAAATAAATAAATAAATAAATAAATAAATAAATAAATAAAGTATTAATAAATAAATAAATAAATAAATAAATAAATAAATAAATGATACATGTACAAATGGAAAATAGACGTTTAATCTCGAAAAATGTATGTATAGAAATAGATAAACAAATAGATAAACAAACAAAGAAACAAATAAATAAATAATAACGTACTAGTGCAAATAATTTAAGTACGGATATGATAATATAAATAGAATAATTGTTTGTGATTATTTTATGTTCTCCCCTCTCTTACATATTTGAGTGTAAGATACTGACACACACACACTTCTAGGGCTGTAACAATATGTTAATCATCGTTTTGCAATATATTGTCAACTTTGTGAAATGTTTTGCGATACGAATTGAATGTGTATTGTCAATAATATTGAATGTATCGAATAAAAAGGTTATAACAATGAATCATTTCAGTTAAAATAAAATATGCAAAAATGCTGTTAGCAACAAGAAAAATCAAACCTTAACCCTCTTGCAGCCACACGGACATATGTCCTCTACATATATTTCCTTTCAACGGAATTGACAACTTTTAGATAAAAATCGAAGATATAATCTTTTGTAAAATAAAAAAATGCAAAATGTTGACTTTTGAAATTATAATCTACAATGAACTAATTATGTCATATGACTACAAATGCGTCTGACGTCATATTCTATTGTTGACGTCATATCATTTCGCATTTGACTTTAATTTGGCACTGCTAACGTTGCGCTGAAAATTAATTTGGCAGCAAGAGGGTTAATGGCTTAACAAAACAAAACAAAACAAAACAAATCAATTCTGTGAAGAGTATTAAAATAACATGACTAGAATGAATGAGAAAATGCCTAAATAACAACAATACAATTAGTAATTTGAATACGAAACAAAAATTTCGTATCCCCGGAAACCCGATGCATGCAACCCCAATTCGAGGTACTAACGGTACTGGATTTAACATCGGTAAAACCGGTATATGTTACAGCCCTAGCTATATCCCTTTTTGTACGTAGTGAGCTGAAAGATTGATTGATTGATTGATTAATTGATTGATTGATTGGTTGGTTGGTTGATTGAATTTGGCTTTACGTATATGTCAAGAATATTTTATTCATATACAGACGACATCAGCTATAGACTTAGTGGCAGTGAATTTGTTATCTTCGCAGTGCGGGGTTCGAACCCATGACCTCTCACATACGGAACGAAATGCGAAGAAACGACATTACTCCTAAACTGTGATGAGTCGAATTAATCCTATACATTTATGGCTTATTCATTTATACGGCAATATATACAAGTTGAGGATAGTAATGGTGTTTTACTTTCCAGTCAATAACATTTCATCAATATCGAGACGTTGCCAGTTATAGGTGAAGGTGCAGAAATTGTCTTTGCGTTGCGTTGATGGCGTTATACAGCAGAGTTCTTGATCGTGTCACACGCTTATACCGTGACACGGGAACCTATTTATTTTAAGTTCTCATCCGAAAGAACACTGACTTTCATTTTGTAATGCCGAGTGCTTGACGAAAAAAACAGTCACTCCCCACTTTCAAGTCTTGGGTCAGATCCGGTCGGCATTTGAACCAAAGGCCTTCTACTTACTGAGCGAACACTCTATCAACTAAGTTTCTGCAGAGGTCAATATTATTGATTAATATGATGTATCTGAAGCTAAATTACCCCGGATAAATGTGATGTCACAAAGTTCCATATTTATTTTTAACACGTGGTAGATTGATAGAATCTATCACAACTTGTGGTGCCAGATAGGGAAATCTCAACCCGAGTTCTAATATATTTGGTCCAGAACGAGGCTTGCCGAGTTTTGGACCAAATATATTAGAACGACGGTTGAGATTTCCTTATCTGGTACTACAAGTAGTGATTGATTCTATTTCTTGCATCAAAAAGTACAATTTTTCAATTTAAAACCAATTTCAACCTTCGATAAACCTCTGATTTGTTGATAAAATTTTTCGGGAAAAATGGCGTGTAGGCTATTTGCACGGGGGGGGGGGGGGTTACAAGATGGAGATATCTTGCACCTCTCGTTTTATGGATTTTTCTATCTGGGGTGCAAGAAATAGTTATATTTAATGTACTTAAAACAGAAGCTGCTTACTCTTCCGGAACACTTATGAAAGTAACAGTATATAAAAAGTTAAATACACTGTACTTTGGTTTGTTCCCATTACGGCGACTGTGTACAACGAAGCAGGCTGCTTGCAAATAAATTGTTGAATTAGGGATATTGCAAGCCTAGCAGAAAGTTTTATGGCCGCCATAACAGTATTGTTGATAAGTTTGAAGTCTCTGTGTCCAGGATTGCCTTGGATATATTTGACGTCCTATAGCTTTATGTTCTTTTCACACAATTTTGATTACACACGGGTGTTCGCTAGCTAAACAGGAGGCGCTTTCTATTCCGGAGCACTCGGCCTCATTTCCCTGGTTGAAGTTTACGTGTGTAACCTGACTTGTCAGTTCTAAAGTTTTTACTTTGCTTCTGGATTGTGATTCGGACATGGATAAGAATGTTTGTTTTTGATTTTGATACTTCGGGTATTTTTTAAATAACTAATATGAAACTGGTCCCAGTGATGGAAGTACACGTAAATTAATTTATCTGTTTTCAAAGTTTTTATTTATTTATTTATTTATTTATTTATTTATTTATTTATTTATTTATTTATAAGTTTATTTATTTGAGCATGGAATGATATAATGTTTTGCATGTTCACTTGCTCACATGTTCACGGTGTGTTGTGGTGTGTGTGTGTGTGTGTGTGTGTGTGTGATACAAGACAATAATGTCGTGATATGGTCCGCAACACCGTGTAGAAAGAGAAAACGCCCGAACACTTGCTTTGTAACTTTGTCTACTATCAAAGTGTGGGGTCGGTCAGTCATCAATGTAAAAAACTTTGATGCGATTTAAGAATTGTCATCGATAATTTTATCTGGGTAAAAATCTGTCTGGGAGATATAATTACGTAGTAAAACCTATGTAGCAACCCACTTTGAAAAAATTACGCACTTTGAAAAAAATTTTCAAATCGCGTTAAATTCGGGACAAGTTTAACGCACTTTGAAATTTTTTTTTAAGTGCGTTAAAAAATGCTTCAGCTCAACGCACTTTGAAAAATACTTCAAAGTGCGTTAATGAGGTACATATAAAATTCGACCCACTTTTAAAAAAATAACGCACTTTGATTATTTTTTCTCAAACTGCGGGACAAGTTTAACGCGAATTGAAAAAAACTGCATTAATGAGGCACACTTAAATTTTTTTCACTTTGTTCCACGCATATTTTCATTTGTGATTGAACGATCTACAGCAGCCAACACAAGTTTTAACCAGCATAACTAAAAGCAGGTTTAGCGTTTGTATGTCGCAGAACGTCGATGTTGTATATTCTAACTTTCGTAGTACTCTTAATGATTGTATTTCTCGCTTCATTCCGACCAAAACTATTACTATGCGTCCCTCGGATAAGCCATTTATGAACAACTTAATCAGGAGAAAAATGCGGTCTAGGAATAGGGCGCACAAAAAAGCAAAAATGACAAACTCTCCTCAACACTGGCAGAAATATCGACAATTACGCAATGATGTCATTCATGAAATACGCCATGCAAAACAAAATTATAAAAATAAACTAACATCTCAGTTATTAGATAAAGACATACCTCCTGGAAAATGGTGGCGCATAACGAAATCTATGCTAAACTTAACAAAACTCCTTCACTACCCACACCTCTTGAATCTAATGGTAGAATTCTTTTACATCCTGTTGACAAAGCTGAGTTGCTCAATGACCATTTCTCTTCTGTCTCTAACATAAACCATCCACCAGTGTCTCCAGTATCCAGATCTCGTACGAATTCTTCTATGCCTCCAGTTCTTATAACTGATACTGACGTTTCTGACCAACTTAAAATTCTTAATCCTAACAAACCTCCAGGTCCAGATGACATTTCTCCAAGGATATTACGCCAAATATATCCATCTATCTCCTTGACACTAGCCAAGTTATTTAACTTATCTCTCTCTGAGAGGCAAGTTCCTTTTCCTGGAAGCAATCACATATTACCCCTATTTATAAGGGAAAAGGAGATGTAAAGTCAGCTAGTAACTATCGCCCTATTGCTCTTACTTCTGTTCTCTGCAAAGTGATGGAAAAGATTTTGTTTAAGTCTCTTTTTAATTACATACGACAAAATAGTTTGCTCACACCTAATCAGTCCGGGTTCCAACCTAACGATTCAACTATCTATCAACTCTTAGATATCTACAACTCCATCATAAGTAACCTAGATAGTGGTAATGATGTCCGCTTTGTTTTTTGTGATATCTCAAAGGCTTTTGATCGTGTTTGGCACGATGGACTTCTGTGTAAGCTTAAAGACTATGGTATCAACGATACCTTAATACACTGGATATCTAGTTACCTTTTAGATAGGCAACAGAAAGTTGTACTTGATGGACATTCATCCTCCTTTCGGTCAACCAATGCAGGTGTTCCTCAAGGGTCTGTACTTGGTCCTTTCCTATTCTTGTTGTATATAAATGATATTGTGGACATCTGAATTCCAATGTTCGTCTCTTTGCTGATGATACTTGTCTATTCGTTATTGTAAACAATGATCCTGGAAATGCTTCTTCTATTCTATCTGACGATCTATCTACTATTTCCAGTTGGTCCTTGAAATGGGCAGTAGACTTTAACCCCACAAAGACTGAAAGCATTGTTTTTACAAGGAGGCACCTGTCTCATCCGCATATTTTTTTCGGCACAGAGCAGGTAACAAGTGCTACCTCTCATTGCCACCTTGGTCTTACCCTTCAGTCAGATGCTACTTGGTCTAAACATATATCTAACATATACAAAAAAGCTTGTAGCAGAATCACCCTTCTACGTATGTTAAAGTATCAACTTGATAGAAACTCTTTGTTAACACTCTATAAGTCTTTTATTCGACCAATTCTTGAGTATGGTGATGTGGTATGGGATAATTGCACTCAACAGGATGCTGATCTCCTTGAAAGTGTCCAGGTCGAATGTGCTAGAATTATCATAGGTCTTAGACGAAATTGCTCTAGAACTGTTCTTTACTTTGAACTCGGACTGGAATCCCTAGAGGCCAGGCGCAGGCAACATAAACTAACTACTTTCTATAAATCTATCAATGGCTATGCCCCTGCTTATTTGCAACATATCATTTGTCCCTACTTTCCAACTGATACTGGTTACAACTTAAGAAACTCGGGTCAACTGTTTCAACTACCTCTTTGTCGAACTTCCTCCTATTACAATAGCTTCCTGCCATCTACAATAAAACTATGGAATGATCTACCGATTACAATAAAATCTGCAACTTCTATTGCATCATTCAAGTCTAAACTTAAATCATATTTTTGCACAAGTGAAATTAATTCTTCCTTTAACTATGGTAGTAGAGTTGAGAATATATATCACTGTCAGTTGCGCAATTTCTCGAGCAATCTTAAGCGTCATCTTTTTGATCACTTTATTGAGAATGACCCATCATGTCCTAAATGTGGATCCCCATCTGAAGATAATCAGCACTTCTTATTTGACTGTGTAGCTTTTTCTCAACCCAGGCAGAAATTATTTAATGCTATTTATTCTATAACTGGCTTACCTTCTATAGACCTTCAAATTCTTCTCCATGGTTCTTCAGAATACTCATACGGTAAAAACACTCAATTATTTCAAGCAGTACACAACTTCATTAAAGATTCTCAACGATTTAAATCTAATAATTCCAACTGAGTCACTCTTTTGTACATATTACTCTTACTTTCTTAACCCTAATAATTCACATCTTCTGTTCTGTTATTTTCAACCTCTTTTTGTTGTTTAACTTTGCTAACTATTAGCTACTCCCTTTTGTATATATACTCTCTTTCACTCATTTTCTCTTTTTTCATTTTGTTTTTTTTTCATTGTTCTTTGTTTTCGTTCTGTTTTATATTGATTTTTTTCTCTTCTTCTTTTTTTTTTACATTTATTTTTCAATATTCCAACAAAAAATGAATTTTTCAAATTTTTAGTAGTTACAATTATATTATCATAATTATTTGCATAACACTAGTCATTATTATTATTATTATTATTCATTGTGTATTGTTATTATTATTCATTGTGTATTATTATTATCAATATTAATATTATTATTATATTGTGTATTATTATTATTATTATTATTCATTGTGTATTATTATTATTATTATTTTATTATTATTATTATTATTATTATATTATTATGAATGTTATTTTGTTATACTTATTATTATATATATTATGTACTCCGACTAAGGAGAGGACTTATATAGGCAATGCCTGCTGTCCAATCCTTTTCAGCATTTTTTTTCTGAATAAAATATTGTTTAAATTTAAATTAAGAATGTAAAAACCAGTTTCAAAATGTGTTCCGCAGCCTAGGGTGTCGGGGTGAGGAGGAGGGGGTTACAAGGAGGGACATTTTGGGAAAACACATATCTTTGCGATATGTAGTTCTATACCGTATATATTCTGACCGTAAACCATGTATATTTACAATGAAACCACTGGGCCAATTTGAACCAAATTTGGTGTGGAAGGCCTATTGTTTGTAAAGATTGAAAGTTTTGTTGGCGTTCCGGCGCCATATCAAAGATACCCGCCGTTACTATAAACGCATAATCGGCCGTTTTAGTCTTATTTGTTGTTTGTTTTAGTTCAAATTTGAAACATGGTATATAAGTTCTGCCATTGAACACATAAATCCACACAAACAATACCAATGTGTATTCCTTTCTCGTGAAACTACATAACTTGCAAATATGAGTAAGAAATGAAGCGCAGACCTCCAGACATACTGGAAGTGAGATCAGGTGCTCCGGAAGTAGTATCTCCAATCCGACACCCGCCACGCATTCATTATGGTAGTAGTTTATGTTCAAGAGAGGAATCACAACTATTTAATTGGTGTTAAAGATTCTAAAAAATGTGGAACTGGACAATGCCAGTAACCAAAAAGCTTTTTGCAGATTCAAGTAGGATATTTATTATTATACTCCACGCAACTCAAGTTGCAGGAGGTATGATGCTGTTTTCCAGTCCCTCTGTCCGTCCATCAGTCCGTCATAAGTTTTCCGCATTTTTCCTAAACGCTTGCAGATAAATATATTAGGGCGATTTATTTAATGCGAGTCAACCATAACGAGTTGCAGATCAAGTTAACATTTTGTTCCAAACCGCATAGTTTTACGAATCCGAACCTTTGTATTTGAAAATTTGATTCAAATAACAGTTTACCGCAGTTTTTTTTTTCGAAACGCTTGTAGATATTACATTAATGTTTGGTACAATGAGTTACAGAACGAGTTTTCATTTCGTCCCGCTCTGTTGCTTTTAGGGAAATTTGGGAAGTCTGCAAGAACAGTTTTTCGAACTTCTTTCCAAAATACTTGCAGGTTTGTCCTGTGTTAGCTGTCATTATTTGTACTATGTAAGCTGTCATGGTTTGTACCGTAAGCTGTCATTATTTGTACTATGTAAGCTGTCATGGTTTGTACTATGTTAGCTGTCATGGTTTGTATTATGTAAGCTGTCATTATTTGTACTATGTTAGCTGTCATGGTTTGTACCGTAAGCTGTCATTATTTGTACTATGTTAGCTGTCATGGTTTGTACTATGTTAGCTGTCATGGTTTGTATTATGTTAGCTGTCATTATTTGTACTATGTTAGCTGTCATGGTTTGTACTGTAAGCTGTCATTATTTGTACTATGTTAGCTGTCATGGTTTGTACTATGTTAGCTGTCATGGTTTGTATTATGTAAGCTGTCATTATTTGTACTATGTTAGCTGTCATGGTTTGTACTGTAAGCTGTCATGGGTTGTCCTGTGTTAGCTGTCATGGTTTGTCTTATGTTAGCTGTCATTATTTGCCATCACGGGTTGGTTAAATATTCTACGATTTATCTTTCTGCAAGAACAGTTTTTCGAACTTCTTTCCAAAATACTTGCAGGTATTGAACTGATTTTTTGCAAGTTGGTCTAGTACTCTACCACTATGTGTTACAGGTCTAGTTCACTTTTCACTCTGCTCTGCTGAAATTTACGTGTTCACGGTTATGGCAGCATTTGACTTAGTCCAAAATGAGAGCGCTAAGTATGTGAGGTTGATCACAAAGATTTTTTAATTTTTTTTAATTTTTTTTTTAAAACATAACGGCTCTAGGTGAAGGTAAAGAATTTTTCCCAGAAATTTTGCCTTTGCGTTGCACTGCGCTGATGACATTCTATAGCATTGTTCTTAATTGTGCCGCTACCGCAGTGGTTTAAAATCAATGTGCTGCATTTTATAAAATTTGTTATTGTCTTCAATCTGTAATATGGAACCTCTGTGATCATATATATAAATAGCTACGATATATATATATATATATATATATATATATATATATATATATATATATATATATATATATATATATATATATATCGTAGCTATTTAGTGGTCTAAAAGCGTTTCTCATAGCATAAATACGTACCCAATCCGCTAGGAACAGATCATACTGTAATTAGGTTTTTAAGGTAATCTCTTTTTGTCTGCAGTTTATTATACAAAAGTGTTCAAAACGACTCAAGACAGTTTTATCATGTTCTAATTTTTTAGCTTAATAGAATTAACTTGCATAGCTATAGGTGCCCAGTTGCCTATTGCCGGTTTCTATTGAAGATTGCAATTTGACCGACCAGTTAAAAAAAATGATATTATATTTGGTATTTTCCAATTTTTTAGTTGCGGTTCTCATTCTTTAGACAGAATATTTTATTTTGTCATTGTCTAGTTATATACGCATCCACCCACCCACCACATATACACGGGTTCATCTGATCACTCTTTATGTTTGCAATCAAAGGTTAAACTGTGTTGTGAGGTGGTGGCAGTTTGCTCAAGCATGACCCTATTTGTACAGGTAAACAACATTGACCTGTCACAGTCCGTTTGACCTTTTATGAGGTGAGTATATATGTATACAAAATTAACACCTGTGCTCCTTATACATAGAGATATATGTTTTGAGGAAAGGTCAAGCGGACAGGTCAAAGTTGTTTGACTATATATAATAATAATAATAATAATAATAATAATAATAATAATAATAATAACAAGAGGCCCATGGGCCTGATACGCTCACCTGATAACTAATGGCTAGCTGATAGATTTAAAGAAAATATAAATACTAAACCCCCATGACTTTTTTTTTTACATCATGATAACTGTTGTATCAATCACCTACAACATTCTAATATACATGCCTATACAAAAAGTTTATAGTTTTTCGAGATAATTAACCATTTCGGTATTGTTTTGCATCTGTGACCTTGACCTTTGAACCCATGACCTTTTTCTATACATCAAAATGATCGTTGTATCAATACCTACAACATTCTAATATACATGCCTATACAAAATGTTTATAGTTTTCGAGATAATTAACCATTTCGGTATTGTTTCGCATCTGTGGCCTTCACCTTTGAACCCATGACCTTTTTCTATACATCAAAATGATCGTTGTATCAATACCTACAACATTCTAATATACATGCCTATACAAAAAGTTTATAGTTTTCGAGATAATTAACCATTTCAGTATTGTTTCACATCTGTGACCTTGACCTTTGAACTCATGACCTTTTTCTATACATCAAAATGATCGTTGTATCAATACCTACAACATTCTAATATACATGCCTATACAAAACGTTTATAGTTTTCGAGATAATAAATATAATCAGAGGTAAAAAAAATTAGGTCATGACCTTCACAATTGACCTTGACCTCATTTTGAAGATACTAACAAGAAGATGTCAAAACAGAAAACTCCATGTCATTATCTGGTCAAATAGTCAAGTTATAACAATTTGAAGCTATTTTACAATTTTTTCAAAATTAAACGCAAAAACGCGTAACCTATTTTTTATCCAAATTTTACAAAATGAACAAACTATAGGCTTAAGACCCTAGAGAAGCCAAATATCACATCAGATTTTTTCTCCAATCAGTACTTTCGGAGAAGAAGATTTTTTAAGATTTTTGCACCCCTAGGTCACCTTGACCTAGTTATGGTAGCCATGGCAACGCCACGAACAAATCTGAATTGCACCGGCCCATATATACTTCTGACAAAGTTTCATTAAAAACTGTCCAGTAGTTTCAGAGGAGAAGTCGAAAATAGGTGTTAACGACGCACACACGCACACACGCACACACGCACATACACACGCTGCGCTATGCCATAAGCTCACATGACCTTCGGTCAGGTGAGCTAATAATAATAAATTAATTAATTTATTACTATTATTAGGTTCATTATTATTATTATTATAATTATTGTCATTATTATTACATGTATTATAAAGTTCTATAAATAGATAGTGTTAAAATACACAGTGCACTGGTTTACTCTATAAGGTGAGTATATCAAATTAAACACCTGTGATCCCTATAGAATTCAATTCAATTCAATCTTTATTTCCGTAAGTTATATAACTTATTGGAACATGTATATAACAAAAGAAATACAAAATACATACATACATACATGAATAACAATGAACAAGCAATACACTCAAGACAAATATAGTAATAATACGGAGAAATGACAACAGATTAAATTATTACATTTTGGTTATTTCTTAATTTAAACGCCCGGAATAAAAATTTACCTAAATTACTTAATTGTTTTACATTATTAACAGACAACAGCTGAATTAGTTTAAAAGCAGAGGGTTTTTGCCAGTAATATGATTTAATAAGTTGTTTGCGGATTGTGGCGTAAGCAGGACATACAAGTCATCTTCGATGCTGGGGGGTAAGCAGAACTGACAAAGTCTGTTTTTTCTTTCTATATTGTGATACCTGCCGGATTCTACTGAAAGACAGTGTGAAGATAACCTGATTTTTGTAATTAATTTTTTAAAATGTTGGGGTATGGGTTTGCATAAGTAATATTGAAGAGTGAAATTATCTACTAAATACCTATAAATGACACATTTTGGGGACTGTTGTACAATACCAAGGAATTCTTGTGTACAGTTATCCATAAGTCTTTGCTTGATGATAAAAAAACATTCATCAATACAAAGATTATACTGATTTAACCACATATACCCTAGACCAAGACTGTATAATTCTTTCCTTATGATATTTGGCCACATTTGCAAATTTGTATGGTTTTTGTTTGCAAGTTCAAAATGACAATTATATACAGAATACAATATACTATTTGATGATGTTAACAATTTAAACCAATATTTGAACATGCGTAACTTTCTTGTAACTAATAATGGGGCTCTGCCAAGCTCGAGATATACCATAGCATTGACAGTAGAACTTTTAACGCCAAGGATGCTTTTGCAAAAATCTAAATGAACCCGCTATACAGCTTGAGCACTATGATAACCCCAAATTTCACAACTATACAATAAAACACTAGTAACATATGTGTCAAAAAGCGACAATAAAGTTCTAATATTTAAACACAACTTTTTAGTTTTACATTTCAAGGAATACAGAGATTTTCTACCTTGTGATGCTAATTGTAATTGAGACACGTGAAATTTACCATTAAAATTTAACAAAAATCCAAGATAATTAAACTGGTTAACAATATCTAATTTATGACCATCGTAATAAAAAATTCACAGCCTTTAACAACTCCAGCATTACGAAATACAACTACTTTTGTTTTAGGGATATTAACACTTAGACGCCATCGCTGAGGGTATACATGTAGGGCATCTAACATTTTCTGTAAGCCGCTAACACTTTCTGAAAAAAGTACCATGTCATCGGCATACATAAGTAAAAACAGGCTTAATTCTTGAAGTTCAACACAGTCCACATTATTAGATATAAATTCCATTACAAAATCATTGAGATAAATGGAAAAGAGTATAGGTCAAATTACATCACCCTGCATTAGACCTAACTTGTTATTAAAGTATTCTGAATAAAAACCATCAACAGTTACACAAGACTTTACATTTACGTACATTGACTTTATAACAGACAACAATTTACCCCTTATACCTATTTTAGACAATTTAAATAACAACATAGTTCTATTAATAGAGTCAAACGCTCTGGAAAATCTATAAAACAACAATATTAATATAACCTTTTTTTTGCTAGACAAAGTTTTGACGATTAGTGAATGGAGAGTGAAGATCGCATCTCGAGTACCCAACCCTGGGCGAAAACCAAATTGAGCATCAGTGAGAGTATCATTGTTCTCTGCCCTTAACAGCAAGCGATTATTTAGAACACTAGTGAACAGCTTTGCAAAATTGCTTATTAGGCTAATACCACGGTAATTATTAGGGTCATTAACACAGCCCTTTTTAAAAATAGGAAGAATGACAGCAGAAGACCATGAACTAGGGAAAAATCCGGATTCCAAAATATTATTAAATAAAGTTTCAATAAAAGGCAATATTAATTGATTACATTCAATAAAAAGTTCATTCAAAATTTCGTCAGAACCATGACTCTTCCCGTATTTTAGTGATTTAATAGCCTTTAGTATTTCATCTGACGTTATGGTACAGTCTAGTTCATCAAACACCGTTTCATGTTCATCATCGTGAATGTTTAAATTAAATGGGGTCATATCATCGTCACTTCCTGAATTAAATAACTGTTTATAGTGTTCAAAAAAATTATCTAACGGAACAGCTGTACTAGTATCACGCTTTTTGGCTCTCGAAAACGTGGCATAGAACTGTTTCGGATTAGCAGAACGAAGAGATTCTAACATGTCGCCTTCTTGTCTAAGGTAGGAACGTTTTAATTTAAGTTCTAAAATTTTGTAAGCCTTTTTTTTTTATACAGTATATCATGGTTTTCTATCGATTTGTGTTTGTTAAAAGTTTTGAGTGACTGTATATATACAAGATGAAGTTTCCTACAGTGATCATTGAACCATGGCTTGTCCTCGTTTTTAGCCCTAGAAAATTGACTATTCACGGCCTTGCCCTGTATATTTTTCACACTAGACTGTTTACAAAAGGGGCTAATAATATCGTGTAATAAAGAAGAAAAATTATCAACACTGTCGTCACAGCTGTTTTGACAAACGAAAGAGAAGTTATCTACACAATGTTTAATGTCGTTCATTCTATCTATTAGCGCATTTTGACATAGGGTTCTATTCTCGTCTACCCATCTTAACGTAATCCTTTGTTTTTTTGAGTCACGCCGGGTGTCAAGGTCGGGGATAAAATTAGGCACCAATCGGAAAGCGAATTTACACAGATGTCCGTGATAAATCAAAAGTCAAGCGGACAGTCAAATTTGTTTGCCTATAAACTTAGTCGAATCCTGACGCTATTCGTTGAGCGGTCCCTCCTAGATAAATATCCCCAATGAAAGGTCAAACTGACAGATCATTGTTGTTGGCCTTCAGAATTCAAGTAAATTACATAATACTCTCATTACAGTTCAACTACTAAAAATTAATTAATTAATTAATTAATAATTATTATTAAATTAATAATAGCTGAAGCGTTATTACAAAGTATGTATACAAATTAAGTCCAATTTCATGTGTTCTAAATATAGTACAACTAAATTTAGATAAAATAAAAATCCACCAGTTTCGTGTTAAAAGTTGGTTTTTCCCTACAAATTTATACAAATTTAGGTAAGGGTATTTCCAAGTTAGTTCTAAAAATAGCTTTGTATACGTCATGATACGAGCTAAATAAAAGGACCGGTTGTGTATCAATAAAATCATAATCGTATTTGGATTTTGTTCAGGAAACCAAAATTTTAAAACAAGTCTACAAAAACGGTAAGTTAATTTTTCATCTTTTGTTTTATAAATCACTTTATTAATGTGTGTTTCCTATAGTAAATAGTTTGTTATTCAACTCAACTTAACAGCTTAAGGGGTAGCCATTTCGTCTACCAATAGCTACATAGGACAGGAAATTACCATGTATTTAAGAACAAATAAGAAAGTTTCATATCAATTTTTTTGGTCTTGTGGGTTCTTCTGTACAATAATTTTGTCTGAAAATACACCATACCAATTTTTTTTTAAATTGTCAATTTAGGAGGAAAATTGTTGCAAAAATTTGTGCACAGGTACACAATAAACCAGAAATGTTTGTGTCAAATATATACCTCGGTTACTTACTACTACATGTAAACTAAATGCAAGAAGCAATGGAATTTTTTATCTATTACAAATAAGTAAATCAAAATTTTGCAGTTTTCATCACAGTACCGGGAATCACGAGTTTGCATGGAATGTCCAAAAAAATGGTTAACACGCTAATTCAATTGATCAACACCTTCTTGATTTCCAATCGATCGTGTTGAAAATACACATGATGATAATAACATAATTGTTATGTTGGCATAATGCATCAATAAATATTTACTCAGATCACACAGGATTGACTATTTGAAATTCTGTTCACAGGTACTTGTGGAAAATCATCTGATTTTCCACAAGTACCTGTGTTCAGTTATCAGAATTAATTTGTCCTTAAATAATTAAAAAAAAATAGTTAAAATATTATCTCAAATTCGAAATTGTCAAAGCAGTCTGTATAGTTACAACCGGATTATTTTTGTAGGTGCTCTTAATCATGGCAGAACTTCCAGTAGGTATGAAATAAGTCAAACTTCCGGTTTGGGGAACGTAGAAACAGAAAGAAAATCAGCTTTTTAAAGGTAATCAAATAGTTTTATTCATATTCCATATATATATATATATATATATAAATATATATATATATATATATATATATATATATATATTTAACCAGGGCTTGTAAAATAAAATACAAGTGTGGTGTTCGTTGATTTTTATTCAGTACTAGAAGTCTAAAACAAATATAAATACGCAATTAAATTTACAATAAGAGCAAGAGTTGAACATTTTAACAATAAATTCAATAAATTGAATAAATAAAGCGACCGTAAATTTCAGAAATACAATATTAAATGTCTATATATAAAATAGTTCTTACCAGATGTTCCTATTACATTTTTCAAGTACATGTTATGTCATGAGGCGCCGGTTATGGAATGCAGAAAATGAAAACGTTTATTTAAAAAGAAAAGTCAGGGC
This sequence comes from Anadara kagoshimensis, assembly GCA_021292105.1. Classification (NCBI taxonomy): domain Eukaryota; kingdom Metazoa; phylum Mollusca; class Bivalvia; order Arcoida; family Arcidae; genus Anadara; species Anadara kagoshimensis. Next base: position 34,450,189 of record CM037867.1, on the reverse strand, counting down.
TTTGGACCATCATGCAATAGAAATCGTGCTGTGTAAGGAAAACTGTTCACCCTTGCTTACACACATACGAGACAATACCATATTTGGGATATTCACTCACCCATGAACACGCACGCATACATACATTCATTCAACTCACTATACAAGTTACCAATATACGTTACAGTAAACAACACACAGAAAAGACAAAGACGATTATTTGAGACACCACATTTCTTAATTAAACTAACTAACTAAATAAACTAACTAACCCCATGTTACATTTTCCCCTCCTAAGGAAATGTCTCCCGACATTTCAAGATTTTCTATAAAACTATATTGCGGAGTGCATATTTAAATCGTTCATAATTTGTTTTAAATTACGACACTATAACTTATTTAAATGAAAGAATATTACTGATATAGTCAGAGACCTATATTTCTATCAATAATACACATTTTCATAAACAAATGCAACTTTATAGTCCATCTATATTCTTATAAAATACATCAAACTCATATGATATTTGATTTGAAAATACTCTTCAAAATCAAACCGATTTGCAATAACGCAAAGTTGAACTTAGACACCATTGGCAAAACAAAAAATACAACTAAACATATTAGACAAAACACTCTCCATCTATTACCAACTGTGAAGTAATCCATTCACCCAATCGATCAGGTGGTTTTCTGGGTCGCTGTGACCTACGTAAATGTAAACCACTATTTTCAGTTACTACCCCATTATTTTGCATGTTACTGATGGTACTGTTATTTACTGATACATCTGTATTGGTTGTATTATTCTGAGATATTTCAATATTTGTAACATTATTGCCTGTATTGTTCAAATCAACTAAATTATTGGATATTAATGATTCTGATACATTTACAGAATTAGTAGTTTTAGGTGGTGAGACTGGTGATGGCATATGTTTAACATTTGTCCTTCGTTGGGGTATAATATAACGGGCATATCGAGACCAATCTTCATCCGAATCTGTACTTTCAGATTCTGAGATTTCTGTTAATTTGTTAGCAGTACGGGGTTTAGCTGGTTTAGCTGGCTTATCCTGTTGAGGCTGAATTGTAAAATTCGTTTCCTCAGATGGAATAACATTAAATGGCAATAACATATTGCGATGGAGAGTGCGGGAGGGCCCCTTCCCAAACTCTGGTTTCACTTTATAAACAGGAATATCACTATTTGGCTTGTGAATAACCAAGTAGGGCTGTTGGTCCCATTTATCGGCCAGCTTTTGTTTACCTTGTAGTCCCACTTTACGAACGAGAACACGATCCCCGACTTCAATAACAGAATCTCTTACTTTGCTATCGTATCTAACTTTGTTACGAGCAGCAAGCTTAGAGGCTTCTTTAGCTGCAGACTCGTATGCATAACGCAGTCGACCTCTCAGTTTTTCTACATAAGTCTCGTGACTAACTTTTCCATCATTATCTGGATCAAGTCCTAAATAAGCATCTACTGACAGGCGAGGATGCCAGCCAAACATTAGATAATGAGGAGAATAGCCAGTTGCCTCGTTTTTGGTAGCATTATATGCTTGCACCAAAGGCGCGACATAAGATTTCCAGTCGGCCTTTTTGTCCTCCTCAAGGGTACCGAGCATTTTGAGAAGAGTCTGGTTAAAGCGCTCTGCCGAACCATTGCCCATGGGGTGATACGGGGTTGTTCTAGTCTTTTGTACATTGGCTAGTTTACATAGTTCTTTGATTACTTTACTCTCAAAATTGCGGCCCTGATCACTATGGAGTTTCTCAGGAAAACTATAAAACAGTATAAAGTTTTCATACAGTGCCTTGGCTGTTGTATGAGCCAATTGATTACGGCAGGGTATAGCCTGAGAATATCTGGTAAAGTGATCGGTTATGACGAGAATATGTTCATATCCGCCTTTGGATTTTTCGAGAGTAAGGAAATCTATGCAAACTAGTTCCATGGGCCTTGTGGTGTTAATAGGCACAAGTTCGGCAGCTGGCCTAACTGGTTTTTTACGCCTTATGCATCTGCCACAATATTCAACTTTTTGATTGACATCATTTTCTAATCCAGGCCAATAAAACCTTTGCTTTGCTAGCCACAAAGTCTTTTCTTTACCTTGATGACCTGTATCATCATGAACTAACTTTAAAGCTAATTGATGATATGATTCGGGTAGCACTAGTTGTTTGACTTGATGACCATCTAAAGAAGCGATACGGTACAAAATATCACCGTCTAATTGAAGACGACTCCATTCCCTTAGATACTTTTGTACACTAAGCGATTCTCTAGCCAGACCTTTTCCCCTTGGACGAAAATCGCTTCTTACCAAGTCAACAACTCTACGTAATGCCATATCTTTACTCTGCTCAGTTTGCCAGTTAATACTATTAAGGTTTTCACCAATAATTGTTTGCTCATCGGCCGTATGAGAAATACAATCCTGTGATACACATGCTGCGAGTGGAACAGAAACTAAAACAGCCTCGCATATTGCTTTAACTGCTTCTGTAAAGACCTGGGGTTTGCGGGAAAGACCATCCCCATCAGAATTTAACTTTCCTGGTCTATAGGACAGAGTAAAATTATACGTTGCAAGGGAGGCAACCCAACGATGAGAAGTGGCATCAAGCTTGGCCTTGGAAAGAATATAAGTGAGCGGATTATTATCAGTGACTACGTCAAAACTATTACCATACAGATAATCATGAAATTTGTCACAGACAGCCCATTTAAGAGCTAAAAACTCCAGCTTATGAGCTGGGTAATTACGCTCACTTGGTCTTAAACCACGGCTAGCATATGCTATCACCCTCTCAACACCATTTTGCTTTTGATATAACACAGCACCTAGCCCAACACTACTAGCATCAGTATGAGGATGAATGGTAGAGAGTAATCAGCATATGCTAAAATAGGTGGCTCAGTTAGTTTTTGTTTAACATTTTCAAAAGCTGTTTGTTGAGATTCACCCCATATCCACTTGATTTTTGTTTACTTTTAGACTGCTTAGAAGATTTGTTTGTTGAATGACCTATCAATAAGGCATTAAGAGGCTGCACTATCTTTGAATAGTTCTTAACAAAGCGCCTATAATACCCAACAAATCCCAAAAACTGACGCAGTTCTTTGACATTTTGTGGAGGCGGCCAGTTTTCAACAGCTAAAGTTTTTTCGGGATCTGTAGATATGCCTTTCTCTGATATAACATGACCAAGTATGTAATAGATGTTTTAAACAGCTCGCATTTTGAAGGTTTAAGTTTTAAGTTATGCTGAGCTAACCTAAAAAACACAGACTCTAAACGTTCTATATGTTGCTCGAACGTATCGGCAAAGATAAGAATATCGTCAAGAAATATAAGTACTTCTTTAAGCAACATTTCGCCCATGCACTTTTCCATCAGCCGTTGGAATGTGCTCGGAGCATTAGTCAAACCCATGCCCATACGACTACATTCATAGAAGCCTAAGTTTCCTACAGAGAAAGCCGTTTTGTGCTTATCTGCCTCTTCGATCTCGACTTGCCAGTAGCCAGATCGTAAATCTAATTTAGAAAAGTACTTGGACCCACTGACTGTATCTATTATGTCATCGAATCTAGGTAACATATAAGCATCTTTACGGGTGCGAGAATTCAACATCCTAAAATCTAAGCATATGCGCAGTGACCCATCGCGCTTTCTTACTAGCACTAAATTAGAAGAAAAGGGACTGTTGGATTCCCTTATAACCCCCGCATCAAGCATTTCCTTGATGTGTTGGCGAACCTCCTCATACATTGCTGGGGGATTTTTCTATAAGGCTGTTTAAAGGGCTTGGTATTTTCAAGTTCTATTTTATGCTTAACTATGTCAGTGTTACCAAGGTCAAGTGGACTAGTAGAAAATATATGCTTCCACTTAGTAAGAAGTTTGTTAACTTTAGTCATCTGTGAAGGATTTAAGACAGATGTATTTACATCAACGCCCAATTCATTCACGTCACTAAGTATAGGGCTTTCCGTTTTACTGTGATCTGCCATATCAAAATTGCTATCAGCTAAGTCATGAATGACCTTGACCTCGTTAACTTGACATATTTCTGACCTTTTTTAACTAATAGGCTTTGCAGAGATATTGCAGATTTTAACCTGGATCTTTGCAATATTGGTGTTATGTACTTTTAAAACCCTAGGACATACTATATAATTATACTGATTGTCTAAGTTTTCAGTCACAATTTCTTTCACATCATGATCTAAACCTCTAACTGTACCATTCACAACTGCAGACTGGTAAGGACCAATCTCTAAAACCTGTTTATTTGCAGCTTTAACACTGTAAACTTTACACTTGATGCTGGATAGAGCTAATCGCCATGCATCAGGAATATTCTGGTCAGTTTGATTAACATGCTTTGTATATAACCTGATAACATTTGTACCTATAATGATGTCACACATATCATTTAACTTGGAATCTGGTACAACTAAAACCGGTACATTAAATTCAACATCACTTAAGAATGGAACTGAAATACAACATTCTACATAGCCCAAATACTCTAAATTTGAACCATCTGCTAAAGAAACTTGCAAACCCAACTTATCCAAAGTAAATAATGATGGCTTATGTGTTAAGTTATCATAACACGATTTTGACATTGTCGTCACCATTGACCCACTGTCAATTAAAGCCTGATGACTTTCACCTTGTAAATATACTTCAGTCATATTTGAATCTCCAACCATCCTATTTAAAGAGAAAGGCCACTTAACTGATCAGTGGCTTCCGGCTGGCCCACACCAGAAGCCATCATTAGTTTGGGTGGTTTGAATTACTAGTATTTCCTCTCCCCCTACCTGAAGAAGTAGAACCCGAGAATCGACCCCGACAACCCCCACCCCGACTATTATTATTGAAATTGGGCTGTTGATTATTTATGGGCGGGTTTCTTTGGTCCAATTTCTGCAAAATCAAATCAAATTTCTGATCAATTTTATCATCTAAACGCTTTTCTAATTGCTCCAATTTCTTTTCAAATTTCAATTCTAATTCATTAAACTTATCAAAATTGATTGCAGCTTGATGGGGTGACTTTTTAGTTGGATGAGTCGTCGCATTTATAGGGATTTTCACCTGTGGGGGGTAGTTCGAAATATTTAATTCCCTTTCTACCTTTCTTACTTCTTTCAATAGATCTTCATATCGTTCAATAGTTTCGAATTTATGTCTGGTCTGTGCTTTGAGACCATCGGATCTAAGGCAAGTCCAAAATTTCTCTTTAAATACCCATTTTTACAATCACGATCCAAATAACACATTCAACAGCAGATTGTATCATCGATTCAAGTCTGCAACCAAACGCAGTTACACCCTCATTCGGCATCTGGTATGCATTAAAGAATTCTTGTAATATCATACCGTTTGTAGATACCTCACCAAATAAGGAATCTAACTTTGTCAAAATATCTACAAGTGATGCCTTCTCGCCTAAAGATATCAACATTTTCCTTGCAGTTCCGCGTAGAGATCTCCTAATTGATTGCAAGAGTAAATTTGATGATATATCAGGGTCTCCTTCTAAACATTTGATTTCAAATCGCCATTCGGCGTACGTGACGTCACCTTTCTGTGGTGGGTCATCTCCCGAAAACTGGGGAATTTTGGGAACACTGGGCATTTTACTGAAAATATGAGAATCATTCTGACCCTCTATAACATATTCATTCATTTCGTTTGGTTTATGAGCTGAATCAGACTGCAGATTAACATTTGAAGTATATGTACTTCCTTTGTGTATAGCACCACTTCTAGGTGTACTAGTACCACTAGGACAACTTGCTTTTAATAAATTCCCTATCAAAGAACGTGGGCTATCCTTAATATGTGTCCCATTTCTAATTTGGGATTAGGCTTCTTGGAGTGATGTTATATTTTCCTGTAGCCTCTAATGACTGTACCATATCATGTTCGGACATTGACATGATGGATTCAATGTCACTTAACTGATATGACTTAACTACACTTAACTACGCTTAACTACACTTAACTACAATACTCACCTATATATACATAGAAACATAAAACATAGAAACATATAACACGTAACAAAAAACATAGAAAACATAAAACTCATAGGGCCTAGTTACACACACGTCTCCAGAACGACATACACTATACTCAATACTCAGACCGGGAAAATGTGCAATTGACTAATGTGTGGAGAACCGCGAAATGAGATTTTTTAAATAATAACGAAAAAAAATCAAATTTAGATAAAAAATTATGCTTGGCGCTACCAATCAACTCAATAAAAAAAACAAAAATATAACAATTGAATCATACAAAATTCTACACGAAGTAACGCGATTATATATATATATATTCAAAATTACGTTGTATTAATGTCAATCAACTATATTAATGTCAATCGAAACACTTCAATGTCAATATATAGAACTATCAAATAATCAGCTGGTAGTGATAACACTTTTTGCACGTGCCTTTCATAATGTCATACGGATAAACAGTCAAATATAATCACAGCAATCAGTGGAAACTTTAGTTTTGCATAATAATAAGATTTATATCAAATTTGCGATACAGTTTCTGCAGCAATTGAAAAATTACACCATTTTCCATCAATCCTTGTTTTCCACATTTGAACGGAATACACATTGGCGTTCTGGTTTTTCAACCCACATAAAATAAACAGCTTGACACATCGTTCTGGACGTCTGGGCATATAAACATTTCAGCCATGGAAAATAAACTACATGTAATATAGAAATACCTTCTGTTTTTGGAAACTGGAGGCAAGGAAACATCTGACTTCACAATCACGTTGGGCGCCAAATTTAACCAGGGCTTGTAAAATAAAATACAAGTGTGGTGTTCGTTGATTTTTATTCAGTACTAGAAGTCTAAAACAAATATAAATACGCAATTAAATTTACAATAAGAGCAAGAGTTGAACATTTAACAATAAATTCAATAAATTGAATAAATAAAGCGACCGTAAATTTCAGAAATACAATATTAAATGTCTATATATAAAATAGTTCTTACCAGATGTTCCTATTACATTTTTCAAGTACATGTTATGTCATGAGGCGCCGGTTATGGAATGCAGAAAATGAAAACGTTTATTTAAAAAGAAAAGTCAGGGCTTTGGACCATCATGCAATAGAAATCGTGCTGTGTAAGGAAAACTGTTCACCCTTGCTTACACACATACGAGACAATACCATATTTGGGATATTCACTCACCCATGAACACGCACGCATACATACATTCATTCAACTCACTATACAAGTTACCAGTATACGTTACAGTAAACAACACACAGAAAAGACAAAGACGATTATTTGAGACACCACATTTCTTAATTAAACTAACTAACTAAATAAACTAACTAACCCCATGTTACATATATATATATATATACGCATTTAATAAATGTAATAGGGGGTGACGTGACTAAATCGATTCCGATCTCAGTTGAATCGAAGATTTCCAAAATGCAGACCAGTGGTTATGTCATTATGTCCACACCTCGTGGCCTGCCATTTATATGGTTATTATGTAGATAAGGTAATGTAGGGATATTTTATTTATTCAGAAATAGCATGTTGCGTTTTTCCATAATAAAAATGTAAAATAGTTTGTGACCCTGCAATTTATATTTAACTAACATAAAAAAATATTGACATTAAAAATTATTGTCGACCGTCCTAAAATCGAGAGCGTCCTAAGATTCGAGGCCATTTTTAGCTCACCTGACCGAAGGTCATGTGAGCTTATGGCATAGCGCAGCGTGTGTATGTGCATGCGTGTGTGTGTGCGTGTGTGCGTCGTTAACACCTATTTTCGACTTCTCCTCTGAAACTACTGGACAGTTTTTAATGAAACTTTGTCAGAAGTATATATGGGCCGGTGCAATTCAGATTTGTTCGCGGCGTTGCTATGGCTACCATAACTAGGTCAAGGTGACCTAGGGGTGCAAAAATCTTAAAAAATCTTCTTCTCCGAAAGTACTGATTGGAGAAAAAATCTGATGTGATATTTGGCTTCTCTAGGGTCTTAAGCCTATAGTTTGTTCATTTTGTGAAATTGGGATAAAAAATAGGTTACGCGTTTTTGCGTTTAATTTTGAAAAAATCGTAAAATAGCTTCAAATTGTTATAACTTGACTATTTGACCAGATAATGACATGGGGTTTTCAGTTTTGACATGTTCTTGTTAGTATCTTCAAAATGAGGTCAAGGTCAATTGTGAAGGTCGTGACCTAATTTTTTTTACCTCTGATTATAATTATAATCTCGAAAAGTATAAACTTTTTGTATAGGCATGTATATAAGAATGTTGTAGGCATCGATACAACGATCATTTTGATGTATAGGAAAAGGTCATGGGTTCAAAGGTCAAGGTCACAGATGCGAAACAATACTGAAATGGTTAATTATCTCGAAAACTATAAACATTTTGTATAGGCATGTATATTAGAATGTTGTAGGTATTGATACAACGATCATTTTGATGTATAGAAAAAGGTCGTGGGTTCAAAGGTCAAGGTCACAGATGTGAAACATTACTGAAATGGTTAATTATCTCGAAAACTATAAACATTTTGTATAGGCATGTAAATAGAATGTTGTAGGTATTGATACAACGATCATATTGATGTATAGAAAAAGGTCATGGGTTTAAAGGTCAAGGTCACAGATGTGAAACATTACTGAAATGGTTAATTATCTCGAAAACTATAATCTTTTAGTATAGGCATGTATATTAGAATGTTGTAGGTATTAATACAACGATTATTTTGATGTATAGAAAAAGGTCATGGGTTCAAAGGTCAAGGTCACAGATGCGAAACAATACTGAGATGGTAAGTTATCTCGAAAACTATAAACTTTTTGTATAGACATGTATATTAGAATGTTGTAGGTATTGATACAACCATCATTTTGATGTATAGAAAAAGGTCATTGGTTGAAAGGTCAAGGTCACAGATGTGAAACAATACTGAAATGGTTAATTATCTGGAAAACTATAAACTTTTTGTATAGGCATGTATATTAGAATGTTGTAGGTATTGATACAACGATCATTTTGATGTATAGAAAAAGGTCATGGGTTCAAAGGTCATGGCACAGATGTGAAACAATACCGAAATGGTTAATTATCTTGAAAACTATAAACTTTTTGTATAGGCTTGTATATTAGAATGTTGTAGGTATTGATACAATGATCATTTTTATGTATAGAAATAGGTCATGGGTTCAGAGGTCAAGGTCACGGATGCAAAACAATACCGAAATGGTTAATTATCTCGAAAACTATAAACTTTTTTGTATAGGCATGTATATTAGAATGTTATAGGTATCGATACATCGATTATTTTGATGTATAGAAAAAGGTCATGGGTTCAAAGGTCAAGGTCACTTATGCGAAACAATACCGAAATGTTTTATTGTCTTGAAAACTATAAACTTTTTGTATAGGCATGTATATTAGAATGTGGTAGGTATTGATTCAATGATCATTTTGATGTATAGAAAAAGGTCATGGGTTCAAAGGTCAAGGTCACATGTGAAACAATACTCAAATGGTTAATTATCTTGAAAACTATTAACTTTTTGTATAGGCATGTATATTAGAATGTTGTAGGTATTAATACTATGGTTATCATGATGTAAAGAAAAAATTCATTGGGGTTTAGTATTTATGTTTTCTTTAAATCTACCAGCTAGCCATTAGTTATCAGGTGAGCGTATCAGGCCCATGGGCCTCTTGTTGTTTTCAGTTTTTATACGCGAGTGTCGTCTCTGCAGTGACGATTTCATGCATTAAAGACAAAATTTAGGTATTTACTGTGAAACTATCCAGAAAAATCAGTTGTCTATTTTTCAGCTCTCAAATTCTCGTTGCGTTAGCAAATTTAGTTCGTTTTCTATTAGTGTCTCGAATCACGGACGGTCAAGGATACTAGTTTTTATGCACAAACAAAAACAAGTAACAATCAATGCACCTTCACTGAAACCCATCATATCTGTACATAAAACCCTAACCAATTGAAAAAAAGTATGGTGGCTGGAAGAGGACACGGGTGCAAGACGTTTCGTCCCATAGGACTTTTCGTCCCATGCCATTTCGTACCATATTGAGGACTTTTCGTCCCAAACTTCTAAGACATTTCGTACCATAGGACTTTTCGTCCCATGATATTTCGTAAACTTTTTTGGGACTTTTTGTTCCCCATTTTTAGCTCACCTGGTCATGTGAGCTTATGGTATGGTGCAGTGTGTGTATGTGCGTGCGTGTGTGCATCGTTAACACACATTTTCGACTTCTCCTCTGATAGTACTTGGCAGATTTCAACGAGACTTGGTCAGAAGCATGTCTGGGTCGGTGCAATTCAGATTTGTTCGTGGCATTGCCATGGCTACCATAACTAGGTCAAGGTGACCTAGGGGTGCAAAAATCTTAAAAAATCTTCTTCTCTGAAAGTATTGATTGGAGAAAAAATCTGATGTGATATTTGGCTTCTCTAGGGTCTTAAGCCTGTAGTTTGTTCATTTCGTGAAATTCGGTCTAAAAATGGGTTACGCATTTTTTCGTTTAATTTTGAAAAAATCGTAAAATAGCTTCAAATTGTTATAACTTGACTACTTGACCTGATAATGACATGGGGTTTTCAGTTTTGACATCTTGTTAGTATCTTCAAAATGAAGTCAAGGTCAATTGTGAAGGTCGTGACCTAATTTTTTTTACCTCTGATTATAATTATTATCTCTAAAACTGTAAACTTTTTGTATAGTCATGTATATTAGAATGTTGTAGGTATTAATACAACGATCATTTTGATGTATAGAAAAAGGTCATGGGTTCAAAGGTCAAGGTCACAGATGCGAAACAATACCGAAATGGTTAAATATCTCAAAAACTATAAACTTTTTGTATAGGCATGTATATTAGAATGTTGTAGGTATTGATACAACAATCATTTTGATGTATAGAAAAAGGTCATGGGTTCAAAGGTCAAGGTCACAGATGCGAAAAAACACCGGAATGGTTAATTATCTCGAAAACTATAAACTTTTTGTATAGGCATGTATATTAGAATGTTGTAGGTATTGATACGACGATCGTTTTGATGTATAGAAAAAGGTCATGGGTTCAAAGGTCAAGGTCACAGATGCGAATCAATACAGAAATGGTTATACAAACTTTTTGTATAGGCATATATATTAGAATGTTGTAGGTATTGATACGACGATCATTTTGATGTATAGAAAAAGGTCATGGGTTTAAAGGTCAAGGTCACAGATGTAAAACAATACTGAAATGGTTAATTATCTTGAAAACTATAAACGTTTTGTATAGGCATGTATATTAGAATGTTGTAGGTATTGATACAATGATCATTTTGATGTAAAGAAAAAAGTCATTGGGGTTTAGTATTTACGTTTTCTTTAAATCTATCAGCTAGCCATTAATTATCAGGTGAGCGTATAAGGCCCATGGGCCTCTTGTTAAGATGTACCATAACATTAAGTAATTTTTTCAGAACGTTTCATGCCATATTCGGACTCGTGGAGTACTTTTTGTCCTGGCATCATACATTTGTTATACTATATTCATTGAACCTCCACTAAAGGTCTGAAATTAAATTTGCATGATGTTATAATTACATATTGGACATGTGTACATCCTATTTTTCTGCATCTTATTTTTTTCCAGATTTTATGGATATTTTTGAACATTGTCATTTTTCAACTCAAGAAAGATTACACTCGCACTCTTACATTTCTATAAGCGAGACATCATGATAAGTAAAAGTGATGATAGGTCCCACGTACGCTTCCTCATGTTTGTAGAACGTTTCCATCAACTGAACAATAAGTTTGTGGAAAAATGTGTTTTGTTTTTATTGGTATTAAAAAAATTGAAATCCTGAGACTTTATGGCTTTAAAGTTTATTTAATGATAAAGCAAGAGAAAGAAGAAAGTATACTGGCATAAAATTGTGGTTAGTTAATAAAGATGTATATATATACCTTAATCATCCCCCTTTTTAAAAAAAGACAAGACGGGGAAATTAAATACATCTATGTAACTAAATTTTACTGATAACACGGTAAAAAAACAAAAATAAATAAATAAATAAATACATACATAAAGTAATTAATTAATAAAATCTCTTTAAAAAGTCATTAAAATGTTACGAAATGTCGTGGGAGGAAAAGTCCTAAATTTTATTTTTAACACAGTTAAAAAAACAATAATAAATAAATAAATTAATTAATAAAATATCTTTTAAAAGTCATTCAAATGTTACGAAATGTCATGGGAGGAAAAGTCCTCAATTTTATTTATAACACAGTTAAAAAAACAAAAATAAATAAATAAATTAATTAATAAAATATCTTTTAAAAGTCATTCAAATGTTACGAAATGTCATGGGACCAAAAGTCCTAAATTTTATTTATAACACAGTTAAAAAAACAAAAATAAATAAATAAATTAATGAATAAAATATCTTTTAAAAGTCATTCAAATGTTACGAAATGTCATGGGACAAAAAGTCCAATGGTACGAAATGTCTTATAATTATGGGACGAAAAGTCCTGAATATGGTACGAAAGGTCTCGAAAATGGTACGAAATGGCACAGGACGAAAAGTTCTATGGGACGATACGTCTGTAATTCGAGGACACAACATGCGCATGAGTTTTTGAGTGGCTTGTTACTAGTTTTTTTGGCCTTGTGACATAAATATTTGGTTTCAGTATATATTATACATAACATTATGGGTAAAACTACAAGAAAAAGGAGAAGAAGAAGGTTTAATGGCCCTTCTGGAAGGCATAGTTATGTATGTAGGGAAAGATATGCCAAAGCTTCTAGAGAAATAAACAAGTCATTAAGTTTATTGCCTACCAAAGCAACTACTAAGAAACCATATAGAATTGTGAAAAAAGTCGGTGTTCAGAATAGTACTGTAATTTGTTACCTATGGTTTAAAATTTTGACAGGTTTGTACTATAATTCGTTACCTTAATGTTAAACTTTCGACAGGTCTGTACTGTAATTCGTTACCTCAGTGTTAAACTTTCGACAGACTTGTACGATAATTCGTTACCTCAGTGTTAAACTTTCGACAGGTCTGTACTGTAATTCGTTACTGTAATTTGTTACCTTCGGTTTAAAATTTCGACAGATCTCTACTATAATTCATTACCTCGGTGTTAAACTTTCCACAGATCTGTACTAAAATTTGTTACCTCGGTGTTAAACTTTCGACAGATTTGTACTGTAATTTGTGACCTCAGTGCTAAACTTTCGACAGATCTGTACTGTAATTTGTTACCTTCAGTTTAAAAATTCAACAGATTTGTACTATAAATCGTAACCTCAATGTTAAACTTTCGACAAGTCTGTACTGTAATTCGTTAGCTTAGTGTTAAACTTTCGACAGGTCTGCATGGTAATTCGTTACCTCAGTGTTAAACTTTAGACAGATCTGTACTATAATTCTTTACCTTAGTGTTAAACTTTCAACAAATCTGTATTATAATTTGTTACCTCAGTGTTAAAATTTTGACAGGTCTGTACTGTAATTTGTTAGGTTAGTGTTAAACTTTCGACAGGTCTGTACTGTAATTCGTTACCTCAGTGTTAAACTTTCGACAGACTTGTACGATATATTCGTTACCTCAGTGTTAAACTTTCGACAGGTCTGTACTGCAATTCGTTACTGTAATTTGTTACCTTCGGTTTAAAATTTTGACAGATCTCTACTATAATTCATTACCTCGGTGTTAAACTTTCGACAGATCTGTACTAAAATTTGTTACCTAGGTGTTAAACTTTCGACAGATTTGTACTGTAATTTGTGACCTCAGTGTTAAAATTTCGACAGATCTGTACTGTAATTTGTTACCTTCTGTTTAAAATTTCAACAGATTTGTACTATAATTCGTAACCTCAATGTTAAACTTTCGACAGGTCTGTACTGTAATTTGTTAGCTTAGTGTTTAACTTTCGACAGGTCTGTACTGTAATTCGTTACCTCAGTGTTAAACTTTAGACAGATCTGTACTATAATTCGTTGCCTCAGTGTTAAACTTTCGACAGACTTGTACGATAATTCGTTACCTAAGTGTTAAACTTTCAACAGATTTGTACTATAATTCGTTACCACTTTCGACAGTTCTGTACTGTAATTCGTTACTGTAATTTGTTACCTTCGGTTTAAAATTTTGACAGATCTCTAATATAATTCATTACCTCGGTGTTAAACTTTCGACAGATATCTACTATAATTCATTACCTCGGTGTTAAACTTTCGACAGGTCTGTACTGTAATTCGTTACCTCAGTGTTAAACTTTCGACAGACTTGTACGGTAATTCGTTACCTCAGTGTTAAACTTTCGACAGGTCTGTACTGTAATTCGTTACTGTAATTTGTTACCTTCGGTTTAAAATTTTGACAGATCTCTACTATAATTCATTACCTTGGTGTTAAAATTTCGACAGATTTGTACTGTAATTTGTTACCTTCGGTTTAAAATTTCAACAGATTTGTACTATAATTCTTAACCTCAATGTTAAACTTTCGACAGGTCTGTACTGTAATTCGTGTGTTAGTGTTAAACTTTCAACAGGTCTGCATGGTAATTCGTTACCTCAGTGTTAAACTTTAGACAGATCTGTACTATAATTTGTTACCTCAGTGATAAACTTTCAACAAATCTGTATTATAATTCGTTACCTCAGTGTTAAAATTTTGACAGATCTGTACTATAATTTGTTACCTCAGTGTGAAACTTTCGACAGATCTGTACTGTAATTTGTTACCTTCGGTTTAAAATTTTGATAGATCTGTACTGTAATTTGTTACCTCAGTGTGAAACTTTCGACAGATCTGTACTGTAATTTGTTACCTTCGGTTTGAAATTTTGATAGATCTGTACTGTTATTTGTTACCTTCAGTTTAAAATTTGACAGATTTGTACTATAATTCGTTACCTCAATGTTAAACTTTCGACAGGTCTGTACTGTAATTTGTTAGGTTAGTGCTAAACTTTCGATAGATCTGTACTGCAATTTGTTACTTCAGTGTTAAACTTTCGAAAGGTCTGCATGGTAATTCGTTACCTCAGTGTTAATCTTTAGACAGGTCTGTACTGTAATTGGTTACCTCAGTGTTAAACTTTCAACAGGTCTGTACTGTAATTCGTTACCTCATTGTTAAAATTTTGACAGATCTGTACTCAGCGGTTTCAATAGAAGCAAAACCAGCAAAACCTGTCGTCTACTTTGGTATTTCTACACTTTGTCTACTTTCATTCATCAGTATTACATTTATATAGAGTTACAACTGAATTTGCTGTCTACTCCAGAAAATTTGTCGGCTACTTTAAATTCTGTTGAAAGGGCTGTGTACTATAATTTGTTACCTCAGTGTTAAATTTCCGACAGATCTGTACTGTAATTTGTTACCTTCCATTTAAAATTTCGATAGATCTGTACTGTAATTTGTTACCTTCGGTTTAAAATTTGACAGATCTGTACTATAATTTGTTACCTCAATGTTAAATTTCCGACAGGTCTGTACTGTAATTTGTTACCTTCGGTTTAAAATTTGACAGATTTGTACTATAATTCGCTACCTCAATGTTAAACTTTCGACAGGTCTGTACTGTAATTTGTTAGGTTAGTGATAAACTTTCGACAGATCTGTACCTGCAATTTGTTACTTCAGTGTTAAACTTTCGAAAGGTCTGCATGGTAATTAGTTACTCAGTGTTAATCTTTAGACAGGTCTGTACTGTAATTGGTAACCTCAGTGATAAACTTTCAACAGGTCTGTACTGTAATTCGTTACCTCAGTTTTAATCTTTCGACAATTCTGTACTATAATTCGTTACCTCAGTGTTAAACTTTCAACAAATATGTACTATAATTCGTTACCTAAGTGTTAAAATTTTGACAGATCTGTACTATAATTTGTTACCTCGGTGTTAAATTTTCAACAGATATGTACTGTAATTTGTTACCTTCTGTTTAAACTTTCGACAGATCTGTACTATAATTTGTTACCTCAGTGTTAAACTTTCGACAGATCTGTACTATAATTTGTTACCTCAGTGTTAAACTTTCGACACATTTGTACTAAAATTTGTTACCTCAGTGTTAAACTTTCGACACATTTGTACTAAAATTTGTTACCTCAGTGTTAAACTTTCGACACATTTGTACTATAATTTGTTACCTCAGTGTTAAACTTTCGACAGATCTGTACTATAATTTGTTACCTCAGTGTTAAACTTTCGACACATTTGTACTAAAATTTGTTACCTCAGTGTTAAACTTTCGACACATTTGTACTATAATTTGTTACCTCAGTGTTAAACTTTCGACACATTTGTACTATAATTTGTTACCTCAGTGTTAAACTTTCGACACATTTGTACTAAAATTTGTTACCTCAGTGTTAAACTTTCGACAGATCTGTACTATAATTTGTTACCTCAGTGTTAAACTTTCGACAGATCTG
Source organism: Anadara kagoshimensis (assembly GCA_021292105.1). Lineage (NCBI taxonomy): Eukaryota > Metazoa > Mollusca > Bivalvia > Arcoida > Arcidae > Anadara > Anadara kagoshimensis. Next base: position 34,433,651 of record CM037867.1, on the reverse strand, counting down.
TACTATAATTTGTTACCTCAGTGTTAAACTTTCGACACATTTGTACTAAAATTTGTTACCTCAGTGTTAAACTTTCGACACATTTGTACTATAATTTGTTACCTCAGTGTTAAACTTTCGACAGATCTGTACTATAATTTGTTACCTCAGTGTTAAACTTTCGACAGATCTGTACTAAAATTTGTTACCTCAGTGTTAAACTTTCGACACATCTGTACTAAAATTTGTTACCTCAGTGTTAAACTTTCGACACATCTGTACTATAATTTGTTACCTCAGTGTTAAACTTTCGACAGATCTGTACTGTAATTTGTTACCTCGGTGTTAAACTTTTTGACAGATCTGTACTGTAATTTGTTACCTTCGGTTTAAAATTTCGACAGATCCAGGTATTTTTCTGGGGTCCGGTAAAGGAAACAATCCCAATGCAAAAAACATACATTTTTTCCCAATTCTGTGGTAAAAAATTCCCATTTAGCTATGTTTATCAATTTTTTTGAGAAAAAAAATTCACAAGATCATCAACATCATATTCGGAGGATATCTCGTTCTGATAACAATTTCAATCTATTAACCCACATTTTGCTGGATGATTTATATAGAGACAAAAGAGACAGCGCTATTTTGCTGTGAACACCGATATAATTTGTTCAATTACCCGTATTCTAGAGGTCTAGAATTTCTAATATGTTGTTGTGATTTTTTCCAAAATAACATTTTTGTTGAGCATTTTCCCAATTTCATCCAAGGTCCTTTTCCCAAAAAGGTCAGAAAAATCCCTGAGATCTGTACTATAATTTGTTTCCTCGGTGTTAAACTTTCGACAGGTCTGTACTGTAATTTGTTACGTCAGTGTTAAACTTTCGACAGATCTGTACTGTAATTTGTTACCTTCGGTTTAAAATTTCAACAGATTTGTACTATAATTCGTTACCTCAATGCTAAACTTTCGACAGGTCTTTACTGTAATTCGTTACCTTAGTGTTAAACTTTCGACAGATCTGTACTGTAATTCATTACCTCAGTTTTAAACTTTTGACAGGCCTGTACTGTAATTCGTTTGGTTAGTGTTAAACTTTCGACAGGTCTGTACTGTAATTTGTTACTTCAGTGTTAAATTTTCAAAAGGTCTGCATGGTAATTCGTCACCTCAGTGTTAATCTTTGGACAGTTCTGTACTGGAATTGGTTACCTCAGTGTTAAACTTTCAACAGGTCTGTACTGTAATTCGTTACCTCAGTGTTAAACTCTCAACAGACTTGTACGATAATCCGTTACCTCGGTGTTAAACTTTCGACATGTCTGTACTGTAATTGGTTACCTCAGTGTTAAGCTTTCAACAGGTCTGTACTGTAATTCGTTACCTCAGTTTTAATCTTTCGACAGGTCTCCATGGTAATTCGTTACCTCAGTGTTAAACTTTCGACATGTCTGTACTGTAATTGGTTACCTCAGTGTTAAACTTTCGACAGATCTGTACTGTAATTTGTTACCTTCGGTTTAAAATTTCGACAGATCTGTACTATAATTCGTTTCCTTGGTGTTAAACTATCAACAGATCTGTACTGTAATTTATTACCTTAGTGTTAAACTTTCGACAGATCTTTACTGTAATTTGTAACCTTCGGTTTAAAATTTGACAGATTTGTACTATAATTTGTTACCTCAGTGTTAAACTTTCGACAGGTCTGTACTGTAATTTGTTAGCTTAGTGTTAAACTTTCGACACATCTGTACTGTAATTCGTTACCTCAGTGTTTAACTTTAGACAGATCTGTACTGTAATTTGTTACCTTCGGTTTAAAATTTCGACAGATCTGTACTGTAATTTGTTACCTTTGGTTTAAAATTTGACAGATTTGTACTATAATTCGTTACCTCAATGTTAAACTTTCGACAGGTCTGTACTGGAATTCTTTAGCTCAGTGTTAAACTTTCGACAGGTCTGTACTATAATTCGTTACCTCAGTTTTAACCTTTTGACAGATCTGTACTATAATTCTTTACCTTAGCGGTAAACTTTCAACAAATCTGTACTATACATGTAATTTGTTACTTCAGTGTTAAGATTTCGACAGATCTGTACTGTAATTTGTGACCTCGGTGTTAAACTTTCGAGAGATCTGTACTGTAACTTGTTACCTTCAGTTTAAAATTTTGACAGATTTGTACTATAATTCGTTACCTCAATGTTAAACTTTTACCGAGGTGAGTAATAGTATTAAACGTCCCAGTCAATGATATTTCACTTATATCGAGACGTCGCGTTGTGCTGATGACATTATGCATCAGGATAATTTACATGCCCAGCCTACCATAACACGGTAACTAGTTTATTGTAAGAACCTGTAATGCAGGGTGCTTGGCGAAAGAACGGCCACGACCCACTTCCAAGTCTTGGATCAGACTAGGACAGGGTTTGAACCCACGGCCTCCCACTTACAGATCATTCTACCAACTGATCTACCACAGTGGTTATCAAAGATTATGTCATCAATGGCTGAAAATTGTCGATACTAGGTTAATGAATGTTATAACCAACAACTAACAGTACATGGTATAATGATTGTGTTTGCTTGAATTGATAGCAATTTCTATCAATGTGAACTTCTACTTTGTACAGAGAAACAGGCCGCTTGCAAATAAATTGTTGACTCAGCAATGTTACAATTCTAGGCTTATAAAGGTCCTCAAAAAGTTTTAAGGTCGTCAACACTGTATTGTTGATAAGTTTGTTGTCTCTGTGTCCAGGATTGCCCAAGATGTTTTTGACGTCCAATAGTTCCAGGTTCCTTTCACGCAACTTTGATTACACACGTTGCGTGTGTGGCTAGCTAAACAGAAGGTGCTTAACCTTCCGGAGCACCAGGTCTCACTTTCCTGGTTCACGTGTCTAGCCTGACTTGTATGTTCCAGAGCGTTTTCGTAGCTTCTGGATTGTGATTCAGACATGGATAAGTGTGTTTTTGATTCATTTAACATTTTTATAAAGCCTTTCGATATTACCAATTTTGATAAAGTAACATAAATTCAAACTCATTCCGACCTTTGACCTCTGGATTTTAACGATAACGAGTTAGATAGGGCATTTGCCTCTCAGGCACTGCTCTAGTTGCAATCATAATAAACAAACATAGTAATCAATGTCCAGATCACAACCACAAAGCAAAACAAAAACTTTAAAACTGGCAAATTTAGTTAAATGCGTAAACTTTTACCAAGGCAATACGTTTGGGTGGTCTGGAGGGGTCAATACGTTTAGCTAGCTACACCAGTCACATGTGTAATCAACATTAAGAATGAAAGGGACATGGAATTATGGGAGGTATCCAGAGTAATTTTACTTACAGAGACATCATACTTATCAACAATATTGTAATTACCGCCAAAATCTAAAACAAACATACTAATCCATATCCGAATCACAATCTAGAAGCAAAGTAAAAACTTTGGAACTGAGAATTAGGTGATACACGCAAACTTCCACCAGGGAAGTGGGACCGGGTGCTCCGGAAGGGTAAGCACCTCCTGTTTAGCTAGATGCACCCGCCACATGTGTAATCAAAATTGTGTAAAAGGAACATAGAACTATTAGACGTCAAATATATCCAGGGCAATCCTGGACACAGGAACATAAAACTTATCAAGAAATACTATGATGACAGCCATAAATCTTTTTGAGAACCTTGATCAGCCTTGACCTGCAATTATAACTGTTAGTATATTAAAATTATTAATTTTAAATAACTTTTCATGTGTTGTGGTTTACGGAAGGAGGTGGCAATTCTCATAAAATTGCTAAGAAATTTATGATGAAATTTCCATTTCGCAAATATTGTTTATTCCTCTAAAACCACAATATTTAAAAGTAATTTGTTGTATGGTAATATTAATCCTTGACATTTTGTGCTAAAATTAAAAAAAAAAAAAGATTTCTATTGATCTTTTCTGGATCATGTAATCCAGTCCTTTTGAACTCATGCTAGTTTACTAAAATTAAACATTTTTCTTGCGAATAAATGTATGAAGGAAAAAAATTAGTGATTGTTCGTACAGTCCAACCTGTTTTAAAGGTCACCTCTTTATAAGAGCCACCTGCTTGTTAAGACCAATTGAATTATATCCCAATTCTTCTTTATTCATACTATTTCAACACGTGTACAAAGGCCACCTCCCAATAAGGGCAACTGTTACTGGTTCCCTGGGATTGCCTTTTTAGACACATTTTATATTGTATTTTTTTCTAATATTTCAGTTACTATGGCTTATAAAGATCTTTTGAAGAATAGTCTTAACTTGTTGAGTTACTCGGCCAATGTGAATATAGATCTACAGTTGTAATAATATTAAACGTATAACAATGTGATTATTATTATCAAAATGAGTAACAAAGAAGAACTGGACTTCTATAAAATATCATCACTTATCCTTGATGTAGGGAGTACGGCTCTGGCCGAAAGAATTAAACTCGATTGTATAAACAAAAATGTGTCATTTGAGGATTTATTAAATGATGCAATAAACAAGGACAAACTGCTTCATTTATGGCAGCCGATGAGATGCTGTAATACAAAATGCTCAAGAACAGGAAAAAAATCAATTTTGAATGATGTTCAGTGGAGGCAATTATATTGTCAAAATAGTATCGCTGGACATATAAAACGCAATGCAGCTGGGAGAATTTGTCAATCATGTATCCATGTTTATTCTGCAGTCAATAGTGTTACTCCTGATGGTTTTGATATAACTCTTTGCTCTTGTTTGTTATTGAATATATGTGTTCTCTCACATCCAGAAAGTGGATCAGTTCAAAAGTTGCGAGGATTAAGAAATTCGGTTTTTGCACATGCAAGAGAAGCAAAAATATCTGCGATTGATTTTAACAAACATTGGAATGATATAGAAGCTGAAATACTCTCTATTTCGTCAAATTGTTGTACTTCGGTGCAGAATGGAATTAATACAAAAATAAGAGATATAAAACAATTACCCTACATTGATCACGAAGTCTATCGAACACTTTTCAACAAAGTCTTATCGTCTTATGGACAGGAACTGAATATTGTTGAGGTAAGTGATTAAATGTTAAACACTTATTCCTTTTTTTAGTAAATTGATTAATGGTTGATTGATTGATTGATTGATTGACGTTTAACGTCCCAGTCAATTTTTATACGCCCGTCATATGACGGGACGTATTATGTTACGGTGCTGTCCGTCCGGGCGGGCGGGCGGGCGGGCGTCTGTTAACAATTTGTATTCCGTTCAATAGAGACCACAAACATTTATGGATTCAAATGAAATTTGGTATACAGCTTTACCATGGTAATACCTTGTGCAAGTTCGAATTACAACTGTTTCGGATTTTTTTTGGAGGAGTTATGCCCCTTTTTTAACTTAGAATTTTTTGTATGTATGACCATGTGGTTTCCGATCATTAGAGCCTACAACTATTTATGGATTCAAATGAAATTTGGTATACACATTTATGATGTTAATATCTGGTGCAAGTTCGAATTACAACTGTTTCGGATTATTTTTGGAGGAGTTATGCCCCTTTTGTAACTAAGAAATTTTTGTATGTATGACCATGTGGTTTCCGATCATTAGAGCCTACAACTATTTATGGATTCAAATGAAATTTGGTATACACATTTACGATGTTAATATCTGGTGCAAGTTCGAATTACAACTTTTTCAGATTATTTTTGGAGGAGTTATGCCCCTTTTTTAACTTACAAATTTTTGTATGAATGACCATGTGGTTTGTATTCCATTCAGTAGACAATACAAACATGGATTTAAATGAAATTTGTTATACAGTCACCTTAATCATGGTAATATCTCATGCAAATTTGAATTACAACTTTTTTGGGTTACGAGTTATGGCCCAAACACGGAGTTGGTAATATATTTTTACATACATATATCCTAGTTGTACTTATACTTCTCAGTAAATAGTACTACTCGATCAATATAACACGGGCGTATAATGCTCCGCTCGGTGGTGCTCTTGTTATCATATATGTCGAGACGTCAGGCGAAGTGGTAGCAATTTGTACATTTGCAGCGCTCAGGTCACTGCGCCAGGAGTGTTCAAGTCTTGGTCAGACCCGGACGGGGTTTAAAACCTACGACCTCCTACATACGCCAGCTGAGCTACCTCAGTGGTAAATGTAGATAAAATTGTGTAACTACCAGATAATATCTTACAGCCAAGTCATTTCAATTACTGTAGATCACTTTTATTTCGTGTGAATTCGGGAGTCATCTCAAGTTTTTGTATAGACATGTATATTACAATATTGAAGAAATTTATTTAACGATCATTTTGATATATAGATAAAGGTCATGGTTTCAAAGGTCAAGGTCACAGATGCGAAAGAATACTGAAATGGTTAATTATCTCGAAAACTATGAACTTTTTGTATAGACATGTATATTAGAGTATTGTACGTTTTGATTTAACGATCATTTTGATATATAGATTAATGTCATAGGTTCAAAGGTCAAGGTCACAGATGCAAAAGAAAACCGAAATGGTAAAATATCTCAAAAACTATAAACTTTTTGTATAGACATGTATATCAGAATATTGTAGGAATTGATTTAAGGATCATTTTGATATATAGATTAATGTCATGCGTTCAAAGGTCAAGGTCATAGATGCGAAAGAATACCAAAATGGTTAATTATCTTGAAAACTATTAACTTTTGGTATAGACATGTATATTCGAATATTGTAGGTTTTGATTTAACGATCATTTTGATATATAGATTAATGTCATAGGTTCAATGGTCAAGGTCACAGATGCAAAACAATACTGAAATGGTTAATTATCTCGAAAACTATAAACTTTTTGTATATACATGTATATTCGTATATTGTAGGTTTTGATTTAATGATCATTTTAATATATAGATTTATGTCATGCGTTTAAAGGTCAAGGTCATAGATGCAAAAGAATACTGAAATGGTTAATTGTCTCAAAAACTATAAGCTTTTGGTATAGGCATGTATATTCGAATATCCTACCTCTCACTAGTTTCTGTGAATTTTATTCGACGATGCTGGTCACGTGGTGACCAAATATAAACCATATCGGGTCAGGTCTGTTCATATCATGTCAGTATGAGAGTTATTTCCCCTGACCAACGTCAATGGCGCCCGCTTTGCAGTAAACACGTCATATTTATCACAGATATTTACGGCAAATACAGACACTAGAAAAGTTGTTGTGAAATTGAAACAAAATATTTGATGTCCAAGGATAAAAGTGCAATTGATTTCTTTGACGGAAGTTGCCAGTAAGTCAAATTCATTATTATTTTCAATATTTTGTCAGACAGAATGCCAAACGACGGTATTTATAACTCAGTCACCAGTCACTTGTCGCTGTGTGGATACATTCAAATTGGTTTAGTAAATGGTTTATTGATATGATCGGTATGATATAATAGTTACACAGTGTTTGAGTGACATTATATGATATATAAAGGGTTTGTTTGGAGCTATATGTTACTAAAACATACAGCAGTGTCTCATCCTGAACTTCTCTCCGGTCTCCGTATCCGTGTACTGTATGTTTGTTTAAAGGTATCCATCGTGGGTCTTCAGGGTGATCGGTAGGATATAATCGTTACACAGTCTGTTGGTGACCTAATATGGTTTATACAGGGTCAGTAAATTCCATATCTGGGCTCGGGCTTCACCCTCGCCCGATATGGAATTTACTGACCCTGTATAAACCATATTAGGTCACCAACAGACTGTGTAACTAATAATATTGTAGGTTTTGATTTAACGATCATTTTGGTATATAGATTAATGTCATGGGTTTAAAGGTCAAGGTCACAGATGCAAAACAATACTGAAATAGTTGATTATCTCAAAAACTATAATTTTTTGTATAGACATGTATATTACAATATTGTAGGAATTGATATTACGATCATTTTGATATAAAGATTAGGTCATGGATTCAAAGGTCAAGGTTACATATGGGAAAGGATACTGAAATGGTTAATTATCTCAAAAACTATTAACTTTTTGTATAGGCATGTATATTCGAATATTGTAGGTTTTGATTTAGCGATCATTTTGATATATAGATTAAGGTCATGGATTCAAAGGTTAAGGTCACAGTTGCGAAAGGATACTGAAATGGTTAATTATCTAAAAAACTATGAACTTTTTGTATAAACATGTATATTACAATTACAATATTGTAGAAGTTGATTTAATGATCATTTTGATATAAAGATTAGGTCATGGTTTTAAGGGTCAAGGTTACATATGGGAAAGGATACTGAAATGGTTAATTATCTCAAAAACTATTAACTTTTTGTATAGGCATGTATATTCGAATATTGTAAGTAATGGCCTAACAATCTTTTGATATATAGATGAAGGTCATAGTTTCATACTTTTGTTTTTACTTTTTTAGCTGTTTATAAATAATGTATTGTAGCTAGAATATATATATTATATGTAGCATTCTCGGGACAAGGAATGATTAATTTGCAAAAACCCTTGCTTTTAATTCTGCCTTACTGCCTAAAATTAGAAGTTCTCTTTAAAAATGTTATTGACCATTGAACCTCTGCATGAGATATGTACTTAGCCTCAGGTGAGCGTTAAGGCATATGGGCCTCTTGGTTTTTTTTTTGTTTTTTTTTTTATTTATTTTTTTAATTTTTTTATTATTTTTTTTTTCGATTATACACGTAAGGGATGTTGCTAAACATAAAGTTTTTACTCTTCTGGAGCAACTGGCCACACTTTCTTGGTGCAGTGTTAGTTAGGTCTCTAAATAATAAACAAATATGCACTGTTAATTTTTTAAAACAATTCTTTTACAATATTCCATGTTCAAAATAGCCTTTATGCACAGTAGAAATAGCGTTTATATTGCCATAACTTAACTTAGCATTTGAACCAGATTTGCTTTAAACAAAATCAATAAATTCATAATTTATCAATAATCAGACCACTGTTTGCACAAACCTTTTTCTTGAATATTTTGAATATACCAGTTATGTTCAAATAAAAAAATATATAGATAAATATTGGTAAGTAACATAAACACGTGAATTTTCTCCAGGGGGTTAAGCCAAATGTTAAGATAACCAAAAACAAACATTCTTATCCATGTCCGAATCACAATCAAGAAGCAAAGTAAACACTTTGGAACTGACAAGTTAGGTTAGACACAGGATTTCCACCAGGGAAGGGAGGTCGGGTGCTACGGAAGGGTAAACACCTCCTGTTTAGCTAGCTGCACCCGCCACGCGTGTAATCAAAATTGTGTGAAAGGAACATGGAACTATAGGACGTCAAATATATTCCTACCAAGCAACCTACACACAAAACGTGTTAAATAAAAACTAAGATTGCAAAAAACACGAAACTATGGTACTTACAGGCTATTTTCAAATACAAAAATGTCATAACGAAATACAAAAATGTCGTAACAATCATCGATATTGCGATGACGTTAATGAACCATTTTAGGGCCTTGCTAAGCCCATACCCGAATACCCATGATTTAAAAATTAATTTATAAGTAGCTTGCTTTTGTTTGTTGCCTAGATAATAGATAAGTTTCCACTCTTATGTAAAATATTTTTATTTCTCTTTTCAGAAAATAACTGAAAGTCTAGATGGTAAGTGTATTTTTTATTTTGACTCTTATTTACAATAAATATACTACCGGTGTTAATTTTACAACATTATGTGGCCTCCTTTTTGAGATGAAATTCCTAATCAGTAGTGCTACTATGATTGAAATTGTGAAACCAATTTTTTTTCCAAAGAATTGAAAATATCCAATGCACAGAAACATATTTAACTAAATAGCAGGGAATTTAGCCAATAGTATATATCTAAGACTATGACAATAACATTGCAATGCTTAGTTCTCCAGCAGAGCTACTGATGCAGTAGTTTAAATTATAAACTACTGCAATGATTAAAACATTGCAAAACACGTAAAAATATTAATTATCTAAATTCCATCAACTGACTAAATGTATTGTTTGACTACTTTAAAAGAAAGTGAACAAATAAACATTTTTTTATCAAAGTTTCTCTGTTTTTAGCTCACCTTGCCAAAGGCCATGTAATTTTTGGACATGATCAAGTGCACGCGAGTTTGTGTGTGTGTGTCGTTAACATCTATTTTCAACTTCTCTTCAACTGCTGGTCAGATGTCAATTGTTTTTAGATGAAGATCATGTCACAGGATGAAATCACATCTTTAAGCTTTGCATAAAGATGGCATAAAGATGGTCTTTATGCCGTCTTTATGCAAGCGTAAAGATGCATAATGTCCAAAGTCCTTTATGCCACCTTAAACCATCTTTATGCATGAAAATATTTTATACAGGTAACTGTATATTTCATTTTTATGGTTTAATCTCACTTAGCCATACCTTAAAAAAAGCATAGTCTCGTTATCATATATTTTAAAATCGCCAAATTTTACCTGAGACCTGTACACCTGGAAATATTCTATTTCCTAAATATGCATTTCATAACAATAAAAAAATTATAAATAAATAAATTTACTAGTTTGTTTATATTCCTATTTATTTATTTATTTATTTATTATTTATTTATTTTATTACTTATATTGATTTTATTTACTTATATTGATTTTATTTATTTATTTATTCATTTATTTATTTATTTATTTTATTTCTTCATTTATTTATTTAATTTTTCTTGCATGTCAGAATCACAATAAATAATTTATTCCAAAAGCTGATTATTATTATTAGTAGTAGTAGTATTAATATTATATATTATTATTATTATTATTATTATTATTATTAAACCTGACAGTCATCGGAAGTTCGCCGGTAACGAAATAACGTCTCTGGGTTAAGAATTATTGATTGTTATTATCAGCGACGTTTACTACAGATTATTACTGTTATATACCATCTTTGAAATATAGCTGATCCACAGCTTCTGAGATAATTATTATTAGTCCACCTTGATTATAAGTTTGTTTATTAGACATTCCCTAGATTGAGACCCGTACCTTTAATCAACAGGAAGTGTTCTTACAATTAACAAAAATGATTGACAGGTGTTCAGATAGCAGGATTTCATGACACCTAGTCCAATCGTTTGATGTTGTCTTGGATTTAGAACTGAGTGTGAAAAGAAAATATTATGTATATGGGAGTATGAATAGACTGATAACGGCAACGGGCGCATGACAGAATTCTATTATTTTAAAAATAACTATAATAAAATTTTACCACCGGTAATTAAATTTTGAATCATTTATTCATCATTTTACCGATTATTTATTAGTGTCAAAAATAAATAAATAAATAAATAAATAAATAAATAAATTATTTATTTATTTATTTATTTATTTATTTATTTATTTACATTAAATTTATAGTTTTTGTTTGTTTCTTGGTCACATATTCAATCAAAGATGCATTTAAATACATATTCTTCATGATCGGGGAAAAAAAGCCTTTGAAATACATTGTATGGAAATCTTGGCTCTTATCGGACTGAAAATCATATATCATTTATTTATTTATTTATTTATCTATTTATTATTTATTTATTTATTTATACACTATTATATGTCACTGGTCGAAAAAAGAAAATCGTTTTCGGCAAATATTTTTATGTAGTTGGCAATAGTCTATATATGTAAAATTACAAAAATAATTAAAAATAAAATATAATAAAATCAAATAAAAATCTGAATAAGAATGCAACATTGGCTCTTAACAAGACACAATACAGGTAAATCACTTGTATCATAATCACTTGTTTTGTAATCAAGACATTTGTTAATTCTGTACCGGACAGAAATAACAAATCAGAGATAAGGTAGCCAATAACTGACTGCTACGCCTAAAGCATAGTTGATTGATCCTAAAACTGTTGGACTAGTTGTATTGTCTGCTGCTTTTGATGATTTAAAGAAAATGAAGATTGCAACAGCAGAATTGCCTCGCGCTGCTTTTTGAAAGCAAGTGTGCTAGTTTTTTTTTTTTGGTGATATTTAATTAATGTTCCAGTTACTCTGTTTCCTCCATTATCCTAGAACTCCCTGAGAGAGAGAGAGAGAGAGAGAGAGAGCAGGATTGATACTTGGGATGATTTGTGGCCTACTCAAATTAAAGATACACTGATGGCATTCAAACGCATTATTTAATTCAACTAATTTAATAACCATGTTTTTAAAGCATCAGCCATGCTGAATGCTTTATAGCGATCGTTGGATTTTTTCGTATTTAGCGCCGCTCTCATTTCACCTTGACAGCCAATCAAATCCTTCGTTTCGACTGAAATTACGGGAATTTCCATATAGGGTATCCCAGGTATGTATAAACTCTAATCTTAGTGATTGGGTCTCCCGAAAGTTACGAAAACAATGTATGTGCCGATCTGAAATAGTCCGTAATTGTTTTTGCTGGATATATATTTTTAATTCTTCACTTTTGTATAAAAACCATAAAAATCCATGAAGTAAACGCCCCTCGGAAAGCTCAACAAAAATGACGATCTTGTCAGTTCGCGCCGACGTTCTTCTTTTTGACCTACAGTGCTGTACATGTGGTTGTTAAAGCATCAGCCATGCTGAATGCTTTATAGCGATCGTTGAACTTTTTCGTATTTAGCGCCGCTCTCATTTCACCTTGACAGCCAATCAAATCCTTCGTTTCGACTGAAATTACGGGAATTTCCATATAGGGTATCCCAGGTATGTATAAACTCTAATCTTAGTGATTGGGTCTCCCGGAAAGTTACGAAAACAATGTATGTGCCGATCTGAAATAGTCCGTAATTGTTTTTGCTGGATATATATTTTTAATTCTTCACTTTTGTATAAAAACCATAAAAATCCATGAAGTAAACGCCCCTCGGAAAGCTCAACAAAAATGACGATCTTGTCAGTTCGCGCCGACGTTCTTCTTTTTGACCTACAGTGCTGTACATGTGGTTGTTTTACAGTCGCCGCCATATTGGATTTTTTAATTTACGCAAAGTGACATAGATAAATAAACACAAAGTATGCTCATTAAACATTTTTAAAGTTAAATAACTCCAAACATGGATCACATTTGATGATAAATTATATATTTTTTTTCTAAAAATTGATTGTCAATAATATTTCGTGTTTGGGATATCCCGACCTGGTTCATTAATATTCATCATAACGTCACGAGGATTTTCCCGCTTTCATTGGGTATTAAAATTCATTCCTGTCAGTTTGCCGGTAGCGAAATTATGCATAACAAAAAAGTAGAAATCAAAGATTATTCCCAAAAATTTGATACGAAACTGAAAGAAGAAGTTTATTTACAAGTTATTGGCTATGTTGATAAATCGTTTGTGACTCGTGAAGTTGTGTAGGATATCGATACCGTAGTTCGTATGCAAATTAGCCATGTGTTTGGGAGCATGGTATTTGACACCCGATGCCCCTGCTTAAATGTATTCACATAGCGTAGTGACTAACTTTTTTAGTCCAGTGCACCCTTGCCCCTTTTAAAATGATCATGACACCCTGTCCTTTTCAGTTATCAGTTTAATATAAAAACGACATGCTTTATTTTTGAATCTCTGCTACATACATCCGATCTTCCGCACACGCTCCACTTCTCACCATATGTCTTCGAAGGCAGACAATTTCATCATCAATGTTCATTTAAATACCCTTTCCAGTTGTTTATTTTGAAACAACAAAATAAATCGCAAGAAGGAACAACTTGAAATCAAAATCTAAACAAAACTGAAAAAAACGATGTTTTAAAATTTTCAGATAAAATTTATTTACCTTGTTACAAGTCCTTATTAGATCGTTTCACAGTGGGTATCCGATTAAAGTTGTTGTCAGTAGTTTAATCCATGGTTTTTACAACCTTTAATTTCCTTTAATGAAGCCATGTTACTTTATTTCACATAAAATGTGGCCACTGGACATAGAGGAAAACTGATTGTGCTTTCTTAAGTTCTTCCGATTTCTAGAGCACCGTTGGTGAAGTAGAACAGAAACTAAGGGCGGGGAAAATATGGTACCAATCTTGTGAACTCAACTCCTCTTACAGTTTTCAACCAAAAACCTTGAAACTTCACAGAATGTTTCTATATATATTGAGGATGTGCACCTGACTTTATGGAAATATTTCAAGATTTTTTTCCCCATTTTTCAAGACTTTGAAACTTAGTCACTTTTTAGCAAGTATTTGAATGGGGGTACCTACTTTGTGAACTCAACTCCTCTTACAGATTTCAACCAAAAACCTTGAAACTTCACAGAATGTTAATATATATATTGAGGATGTGACCTGACTTTATGGAAATATTTCAAGATTTTTTTCCCCATTTTTCCAGACTTTAAAACTTGGTCACTTTTTAGCAAGTATTTGAATGGGGGTACCTACTTTGTGAACTCAACTCCTCTTACAGATTTCAACCAAAAGCGTTGAAACTTCACAGAATGTTAATATATATATTGAGGATGTGACCTGACTTTATGGAAATATTTCAAGATTTTTTTCCCCATTTTTCCAGACTTTAAAACTTGGTCACTTTTTAGCAAGTATTTGAATGGGGGTACCTACTTTGTGAACTCAACTCCTCTTACAGATTTCAACCAAAAGCGTTGAAACTTCACAGAATGTTTATATATATATTGAAGATGTGCACCTGACTTTATGGAAATATTTCAAGATTTTTTCTCCATTTTTCCAGACTTTGAAACTTAGTCACTTTTTAGCAAGTATTAGAATGGGGGTACCTACTTTGTGAACTCAACTCCTCTTACAGTTTCTCTTAAATTCAAAGTAATTTTATTGTAACATTTTAGTTGTCTAAATAATAATCAATTAATTTTCAATTAATCCTATTCAGAAATTTTTCCCCATTTTGTACTCAATTCTTGTCAACGAACTTTTTTGAAAGAGACAGTTGCCTGGACAACTTCTGTAATTGGGAGGTACAGATTATTAGCTTATTGTGTCAGGATGGTTTATACCAATTCAGGCTTTTAAAGCTCACTTAGACAATTTATATATATTCAACAATAATTTTAAATACATTTAAATTATTTTTAAAACAAAGGTTTTATTTTTATTTTTATTTTTTTCAAATTAATTGTGAATTCAATGAATAAAATTAATGACTTCAACAATGGTTAATCTGTCAGTTGCAAGTCAAGGGAAATAGCTGGTCATGGTGAAAGTTTTTTTTTGTGATGATGACACTATGGCGATGATGATGTGGCATGATGATCTGGTGAAGATGATGACAATAATAATGATGATGATGACATTCAGTTCTGCTGCTGCCGATGATGATGATGTCACCATGATGATGATGATATGACATGAGGAGATATAATGATGATGATATTGATGATGATGATGATGTCACCATGATGATGATGTGACACAAGGAGATATGATAATGATGTTGATGATGGTGATGACATGAGTTCTGTTGATGCCGATGATGATAATGATTATCATGATGAAGAAGATGATAGTGATGGTGGTGATGAAAATAAGCTCTGCTGTTATGAGTGATGATGGTGATGATGACGATGTGACTTGACGAACTATGATGATGATTATGATGGTGACATGAGTTCTGTTGCTACCGATGATGATGATGGTGGCAATGATGACATTCAGTACTGCTGAGCGCTGCCCACAGTATGATGATGATGATGATGATGATGATGATGAAGATGGTGATGATGATAATGGTGGCAATGATGACATTCAGTACTGCTGAGCACTGCCCATAGTATGATGATGATGATGATGATGATGATGATGATGATGATGAAGATGGTGGTGATGATGATGGTGGTGGTTGTGATGACATTCAGTTCTGCTGCTGTCGATGATAATAATAATTCACGATAATGATGATAATAACAAAGCCAATGTGTTCATGCTGATGATGTGACATGATGATGACAATCAGTACTGCTGCTGCTGATAATGATGATGATTATGTGACACGAACAGCTATGATGATGATGTGACCATATTAATGATGTAACATGAGGATTTCTGAAAATGATTAATATAATGGTGGTGGTGATTGTCATGGCATGGGTTCTACTGCTGCTGCTAATGACGACGACGATGATGATGATGATATCTTCATGCTGATGATCAAAATGTGATATGAGGAGTGATATTGATGATGATGGTGGTGATTATAGATCCAGTTTGGGTTTTCTTCCAGTCAACTGCGTTTTAGTGGAGTTATGACCCTTTTACTTTGTGAATTTTATCAAAATGATGGTTTCTCTGGACTTTTTTCCGTTACGCTTGAGATATTTCACTCAGATTTGGGGTCGGGTCTTTAGTAGCCTCTCTTGGTTTTTGAAAAATTTAAAATTTATATTTATGCGAATTACTTAGTTTACTCAATTGATAAATATTGTGTTGCATGTCCATTTTGACCATTGTAACATATTTATACATTAGAACCTAACAACTTGCATAAAAAGCAGACTTGTTGTTAGAAGCTTCCCGATCACAGTATCTATTATTTGCATGATTTTCATTTGTTACTGATTCATTAGACAAATCTCAGTTTCAAGTGCACATTTTTTTATCAAATTTCTCAGTTTAGCTGATGCTTCAGTACCTTCAGTACTTTGATTTTACATAGGCCTCATGATCAGATACCGATGGGTCTATAGCGTGCGTTGACGGACCTTTCAACGCTTAGATTTGAATCCCAATCAGCTGCCAATCAGACTAATCCTAGTGTGAAAATGTTTGCTTGCCGAAAAAGTTGTTTACTTGACAAAACTATCATAGAACTGGCCGTGTCAACATAACTGACAAAACCTTGACCTCTTAAATTTTCTGTCGATCATAGTGTCTCTGCTAAGGTTTGCATCAAACTGGATGGGACAGGCTCTAGTGTCAGTTCGCTCGGGTTTTACATTTTCCACCATTCTAGAACTCACGAATAAGTGAAGGCATGGAACTTTTAATCTCCAGAAATGTATTAAATGGTGTTTGCCGAACAAAGTAAGTTATTTTCAAGGTTTAGAATATCGTCAGGTCTACGAGAGGGGGTGGGGGGGGGAGTTACAGTGCCGTAAACATTCATAAACTTTATTTTCAAATTATCAAGTCACATCTTAGAATATCGCCAGGTCTGATAGAGAGGGGGGGGGTTGGGTTTACAGTGTCGTAAACTTTTTTTAATTATCAAAATATTGAAATGGTATATGCTGATTTTACTGCTATCTCTGTATGATTGATCGATTGATTAAATAGGTAAAAAGTCCCAGTCAAGAATATTTACTTACATCGTTACGTCACCAGCTTCATGGGAAAGACGCAGAATTGCCTTGACACGGGAACTTGGTTTTTGAGGTATCATCCTAAAGACCCGTGTCTTTCATTTCTAAATGTCGGCTTTGAAAAAAGTACAGTCATTACTCATCTCTTAGTCAGAACCGTCTCGGGATCGAAATGATAATAACAATTATCTTAAACCGCAGAATTAAATCACACAAAATGCATTTTTTGTTGGAGTTGAAATATCAGGTTGTCTGTATATCATTATACGGGCCTGATCTATTTTAATCTTTTGCATATCGCAAAAATATTAATCGTAGACCTTCTTAGTTGAATGCACACACACACACACACACACACACACACACACACACACACACACACACACACTCTCTCTCTCTCTCTCCAGACTGACAAATAGGCACGGTAGACAGGTCAACAAGATGGCTATTCAAAAGGTCAACAAATCGACAAATTGACAAGCCGACAACTAAAATAAAATGTCCAAGTCCATTCGTTTTTTTAATAAAATCTCTTTTGTGTGTGTTTGTGTGCATGTGTGTGTGCTGTTTTTGAGTTTACTGTCTATCAAACTGCTTAGAGCACGTTTATTTCTGTTGGTTATTATCGGTCTCCCGACTGCTCGAAGAAAGTGGTTTAAATCAAAGATGTTTTATGGTTAAAAAGAAATTCTTTCAAATTGCGTATTTTTTTCAAATTGGGTTGTCACAGGTGTTTTTTGAAAGCAGGTTGTAGTAAAAAAAAAACTTCAAACCGTGCTGAGCTGAACCGTCTTTTGATGCCATTTGCTACAAAGTTTTCTCTAACTAAAGTAATGGGTGAAGTTGAGACCAAGTAAAATGCAAGAAAGTATTTTCATTGTAGGCATATGAAATTTCTGTGTTAATCCACAAACAATTTTCGACAAAAGGTATTGTCGGAAGCAGAAGAGCATATACTACCATTTATTTAAGAAATTTAGGCTAATCTCTCTCTCTTACTCTCTCTCATAAATTATCCATTATACATGCAGAAAAAAACAATTAAATAAGAAATCCCAAAAGATGACCTCTGTGATTTGGTGATTCAGACACAATGTATCGTAGTCCGACTAATCAGCCCACTAAAAAACCATTTTAATTTTTGACATGTTGGTGGTTAGGGTTAGGGTTACCAACATGTCAAAAAATTAAAATGGGGGTTTAGTGGACTGAATGTATCGCACATATCAATATTTGCTGCCATTTGTCTAGGCTTGTTGTAGTATATCAATCAACGTTTCACGTTACCTGACTTTAGTAATAACACAGATTTAAAGAAAAAATAACTTACAGTGCTTACGGCAGTAGCGGATCTCAGTCAGTAGCGGATCATTTTTTAAAATAAAGTTGATTTTTTCCCTATCATTACGAGAGACCAATAAAATTCGGATATATTTCTGTAATACTGATAAATTTACTTCATTCTACATATCATTTATGTTAATAAACATCCTATTATTTTAATTCTTGGCTTTTTCATGCGAATGTCATAAGCGTCTCAACGACACGGATGTGTTTTCCAAACACTTACTTTCGATTCGGACGACGTGTTCAATACTTTCAAAGGTAATTTGAAATGATTGCAATAGCTATTTACAACCGTTAATATATCTTCTTTCAAGACATAAACTTTTATTAAGCTTTACAGTTCTTGACAATAAAAAATAAACCCGTTTTCCGCAGGGTGCAAGTACGGCAATAACGGATCAGTTGAGCACTGTAAACAGGGGGCCTCTCAAAAGGCTAATGAAAATGGGGATTTGTAATATTTCTTAAGAAAAAATAAATTTTGCGCCTGATGTATATGTTGTAGTAAATTGTAAATAAACAATGCAGAGACCATTGGCGAACCAGTGCATAGCTTCCCTCCTTGACCCCATGAGAAAGATGGGTCCATTGCCATGCTACCCCTGCGAAAATTCAGTCCCAACTTCACAAATTATGCTAGGTTGACCAAGGATGTCCTTGGTTATCCAAACTTGGGAATTTAATCATAACTTGGGGTAAGCAGGGATAACTTTGTACTTTTTAATTTAACTTGCTATCCAAAAAAATCCCTGCTTGTCCCACGTTAGTAAATGTGTGGTTAAGTTAGGGCAAGCTGGGACTTTGAAATTGAATTTCTCAAAGTCAGGATTTAAAGCTGGGATTTTAAGGGAAAGTTGGGACTCTCTTTATAACTGTTCTTCCTTGAAAGTCCCAACTTAAATGTATAATCAGGATAAGTGAGGACATTAATACTAGTATATAACAAGAATTAGGTGTTGTGAAGCCAAGGCTAAAATATTTAATTTTGATATGAATACCATGAGAGCATAAAAATTCCACTTTTGTTATATGTTGTAATATTGCAAGTCTTTACACTTATTAATTAATCATAATTGTGAATAATAAAACATTATTATTCTGTCTGAAGCATTAAAATTTTATAAAATAAAAAACAAAATTCTTGCTTCTTGAATGGGAAAATCAGCAACATTGTCCATACAAATTTGGTAGTCTGGCTATGCACAGCATTTTGGGATTCCCTGACAAGTAAAGCACTTTTTCCACTATTTTGTCTACTGGTATAACAAACAGTTCATTGTCGTTTTCAAAATTTTCAACTCTGATCAGATAATTCACATTTAAATTAACAAGTGGTAAATCTTCCTTAATGGATACTTTCTTCACAACGGCCACACAAGTGTTAGTTTCATGATGATATATGAAATATTGAATAGCTGCCATAGCCATACCAGAATCTTGGTCTGTTAAAACAACATTTCCTATTCGTTTCTCCATTCTTTTATATTCTTTGGAAAAGAAAATATCATTGTTCACAATTACACGTTGTACTTTTGAAATTTTCCCAATGGTCTCAACTTTTAACAGAATTTTCAGTTTCTCAGTTAATGACTGATCCATATATTGCTGGAGTGCAAGTCCACCTGCAACACTGCAGTTAGCCACTTTCTTTGTTATTTTAACATCCCTGTTAACTTTTGTATTTTCTTCTACATAAGCACGAAGATCAGCATCCAGTATCAAGGATGTATCAATAGCCAAGCGTTTTTGTGCCTGCATAGCCCAAAGTACCTGTAGACAGGCATCTCCTGTTCCATGAACAGAATCCAATAGTATACCATTCATGTCCTCAAATGGGAAACAAGACCAGGCCCATAATGGACCCAAGTTTCTCACATAGTCAACCAAATGCTGACAAACATTATGCATATTTAATGTGTAATTGTTACTTCCATAAAGAATACCAAAATCCTGATAAAAACTGTTTAGAACATTTTTTGCATGCTGAAGTTGTTGCTCAGTGATGGTGTCCTGTAGTAAGACGTATATCCCCTCTATAAACAAGGCAAGATGATTCAAGTAACAATCTGACATAAAATCCTGTAAACAAGGTAACGCATAAAATAGTAACCAAACCTGCAGTTCAGAAGCCTTAAGATGACTTAAATTATTTTCCAACTTCCTTGGTAATCGTGAAATATGATCAGTTGGTTTCATTCTTTTCAACCTTCTATCAATTTGCTTGACCCTGTTTCCAATGAAATACGGTTCTTTTGAGTTTGTTGAGGAAAGGAGCAAATTCAAAAGCTGTTTTGTCACCCCAAGCAAAACCCCATGCATGTAGTCTGGTACAATGCCACCAACAATATCAAAGTGTTCCAGACCATGAAGGGATGAAACACCTTTGATTCCATATTCTGGTTTTCCACTCTCAGTTGCTACCAACCCACACTGCAGTATCTCTGAAATAAAACAGATAAAAAGCAGAACAATATAAAAATAAAAATTCAGTTGATAAAAATATAAAACAATGAAAGAGTTCAACACATTGTTGAGAAGTGTAGCAATTAGCACAAAAATAGTGATAAGACCAGGTAAGGAAACTTATCAAAATTTCATTTGTTACAAGTCCATAATAATTCCAACTACTGCCAGCCTGAGCATCTCTGCTGGTGGACTAAGCATCCCTGAGAGTATCATTTACTGAGGAGGCAAAGTATTTCCTTAGCTGGATAAGGTAAATATATATTTAAGTCCTTTGGATATTATTTAAACCTCTTGAAAATATCTGTCTTTCGACAATTCTCGTCCGAGCACTGCTAATGAGAAATTATATTCTGAAACGGCCATTTAGTGTTGTAACAGCAGAACAGATATAATTAATAATGCAGATTTATAAATAGGCATTTGCTCATCATTATTTATTGATACTGCTACAGCTAATTGGTTATCATATTGACTTGCACATGGAGAAACATGTACACAATATAAAATGTAATAAGATTAATTAACATTTTTATCTTGGCTCCCAAGCTATTTGGTTGTACTGATCCTTTTATACCGAGTCCAGGGAGAGAGGCAACAAATTTCATTACTACTGCTACCATAAAAATAATCTCAGCCAGAATCAAAATAAGCAATCTATGCAATACAATTACTAGTTATGATATTAATTAATCATATAGCAAGGAGGTAGCCATGATCTTAAAGTGATTTACATTAATGAAAAGCTATAATACCTGCACTTGTTCTTAATCTGTACTTTTGATCATCTTCTCTGAAAGGATAAACTCTAGTGTAACCTTTTCCCTTTTTAACAACTTCGCCTGGATCTGCACAAGTAATACAACCATATTTCCCATTGTGCTGGGTCATCTCAGTCACATATGCCTTTGCAACAAGATCCATAGTTCCAGCAAGAAGAATAGCCTTGGTTATAATTTGTTTGCCATCAATTGTTATTGTTATCCCATCAGACTCAAGTTGCTCCATGTGTTTAATGAATGGCTGGAAAAAGGTTTGAAATGCGGGTTTACCTCGTCCTTGCCAAACTCCCCACAGTATCATATTTCGTCTTGAAAACCTAATTTTCGGGGGCAATTCATTGTGTAAGAAAATAGTAACAAAATTTGTTCTGCTTTATTTACATTAAATTTCCGATCAATTACATGATCAAAGTTGTTAAAAGGTAAGTCATGATCGCATACCCAAGGTTGTCGAAACGTGTTAATACTAGGAATATTGTAACAAGGAGTAAAAATTACATACGGTAATTTCAAATCATATAGTTATTGGTCATAAATGAATTCGTACCCGAAAATTCCCTATGTAATCTTTGTAGAACCACCTTTTAATAAAAAATTAATTTCTGATCCGATTTTCATCAAAATTTCACCGATAACCGTAGAATTAATCTCAGTTAATTTGAGAAATTTATAAATTATTTTCCGATTTTCAATCCTTCAGTAATCACGTTGGTCTGTGTAGGGGTCGATTGGTATATGTAAGGGGGCGAGTAGGTATTGAATAAAATTTTATTGGGGGCGAGTTCGTTAGGGGGCGAGTTTTCCAGTTACCTAATGTACACTTGATTTTACCAGACCGAAATGGTCTTTTATAGGACCAAACTTTATTGCAGAAGATAAACAGCTTAAACACTGGATACAAAATAAAAAAATAAACGGCATTTTCCACTCTATGGCTAATTTATATGTAATGGTAATTGCGAGCTTGCATAATTTTGTAAAATTGAATACCTTTTATAAATGACTTTATTTATATTAAAACACATAATAATAAAATTATGGCCAAGCCTAAGACACAATTTTACTTGAATAGTATTTTTTTTTCAAAGCACAGACTTCAATCAGATGGAACCTGACAATCAGGATCAAATAAAAGTTTCACTGGATCAGACCGGGATGAAATTTGGCGGTCAGGTCAGGTGGCCCGGCATCTTTCACGTGGTCTGGTTTTGTCAAGAATATACATGTATTTACTATTTACAATATTTTTTAAGCATCAAGAAAGGCTATGGAGCAGAAACTAAACAACATCATTAAAACTTTAGAGGGTGAAAAGGAAAACCAAGAAGTCAACGAGAAAGGAAACCTTGCTGAGAAAAGGAAAATAAAAATGTCAAGAGAGATGGTAAAAAATCAAATGATGCGTGAAATCAGATGTTCTTAGGGAGACATTTGAGGGACTGATTCCTGGAATTTAACAGTCGATCATAGATTTATGAGTAGCTTATTGCATGAAAATTTATCAAATGGGGGATTTAGTTTTTGTATTACTCTATTTTACTTACCGTTTTCTGTTGAAACATGGAACTATTGAAATTGTCTTGAAGCTGCATTTCTGATACTTGATGTCTGAAGTAACCCGTTCATTGCACAAAAACTCATCAGCGGATTAAACTTGTAGAAATGACAATCTATATGTATTCAGACTTGAGTCTAGCTAGTTTGCATTCTCCTCTCTCTCTCTCTCTCTCCATATAGAAAAAAAACAATAGTCATAAAATAAATACCGGTACATCCAGCATAATGATATGGCTCAAACATAAAACAAACCAAGTAATCCGAGGTGGAACTAGGTGTTCCGGAAGGGTAAGCATCTCCTGTTTTGCTAACAAACACCTGTCGTGATACAAAGTCAACATGATAAAAACACACAGGACTTTTTTCAATGACTGTCCATATTTAATTTGATGTATAAATAATTCATGTTTAAGAGTTATTTGAATTATTGAAATTTGTTTTTTAGCCTCGACAGAGAAAAAAACTGTAAAAAATGTGAAGATGCGAAAAACTGTCACGATAGAAAGGCATCGTAAGTATTTTTAGCTGGTCTGCACAAAAGTGCAGAAGACTTATGTCATAACCCCAGTGTAAACATCAGTGTCCAATGTTTAAAATTTTTAGTGAAAGTTTTTTTGAGTTTTTATGTTTAGACTGGATGTACAGGCAATTTATACTGATACTGTCATGTGACAGCTCTTTGTGATACATTGTAATTTTTTTCAGTATATGTGTATTTTACTAATGGTAATTCTAATAAAATCAATCCTCAGATTCATATATATGCCAAACTTTTTAGTTTAATGTTCAAGTGTTTCTGTTTAATTTAATCTGTTAGAGTTCAAACTTGCACATGCTGGCTTGTACATTATGTGTTATTATTTGCCATGAAACTAGCCAAAGTTGCTTAAAGTGCAGATATTTTGACCATTTTATTATTGGTATATATATATATATATACAAGCACTTTGTTAAGTACAAGATCACCAACTAATTCATACTCCCAACACCAGATCACTGACTTATTCGTACTCTAACAACACACAAACCCATGTAACATTCAACTGTGTGATATGCCACATCTATATCAATATGAAAGTTTTTATCTTATGGGTGATCTGAACTCTGTGTCACTAAACTGTTGATACTATGCATTGCAGTTGACCTGCACATTTCTGATTGCTTAAATCCACACTGTTTAATAGGTATTATCACTAAAACCTGTTTTAATTTTGCAGCACTAAATGGTTGTTTCTGAATACAATTCCTCATCAGTAGTGCTCGGATAAAAAATGTATATAACAAGAAAATTTGTCAACTACCTTACAGATTTTTGGGAATTTTTACCAGTTGTCAATTGTTTAAAAAAAGTCTTATTTTCTTTCCCCTTATTTTATTGCAGAGGACAGCGAAAATCTCAGTGACGCTGATCAGGAAGACCACAACATAGACAGTGAAGTGCGGAAAAGGGCAAAAACGAGTGCAATTAATTCCATTTTGGCAAAAAGAATTACTAATACCCCAACAAGAGCTTTTAATACCCTAAATGAAATGGAACAAACAAACACGGCTATGCTGAATCCTCAGCCATCAAGAGAAACTGGTACCCAGAATGGAACAGAATTAACCAACACAGCTATGCTGAATCCAAAGGCAACAGAAGGTTCAACTTATGTTCCTTCGGATCAGAGAGTTGTGCTTCAGAACGTCAACAACAACACCGCTCCTCAGTCATGCTCAACATCCACAGCAGCAGCTGCATTACCAACCAACTACAGTTACAGCAATTCTCAATCTGCTGCTGCACTTCAGTATGCATGTAGATCGCCTGTGGGTGTTGGGTATTCTACACCAATTAGTTCTCCTCCAGCTTTCAGTTCACCCCATGGTTTCAATTCACCAGTGATGCCAAATAATACGTTTAGCAATCATTCTTTTAATGATTCTCCCAGGATTTTTCAAGCTGATCCTGCTATTGCTTCTCAGTCAACAGGAACAGTACTGCATGATGCTTTTAGCATGCTATATGATATGGACAACCCTACTGGGCCAAGTGACAGCAATGATCATGAGGAAACACCAACCAGTTGCCACTCCTGCTGCAATGAGATTGCTATTATGCAGGAAACAATAAGAGCCATGCAAGCAGATATTGAAAAGTTGAAAAAACTTAATCAAAAGGTGAGTTTTGCAAATTTTTATTCAAAACATGAACCAAGTGTTGTATAAATGTACAGTTTGAATGATACGGGTTGAATTTAGATTTTATTCAAACAACTATGGTATATAGCTTGTAAATTAAATGTTGTGAAGCAATAATATTTCTGTCAACAAAATAGTTTTATCTTGCAGAAATATAGATTCAGCAGTACAGCAAAGACATTTCAACAAGTGCTCTCAGATTGTTTTAGAATCTTAAAGTTGTTGCAGTATTTGCTATATGTCTGACAGTGGTTAGTGGGGCACCTATTAGGTTGTACTTTGTGTCATTTGTTTGAGATTTTTCTAATTGGACTAAAATGAAACTGTTTACTGACTCACTTCTGTCAGACCTGTATCTTGAAAAAGGTATTTTTTATATTTAAGTTGTTGTACTAATGTAGTTTCTTTATCCATCTCTTATAAACTGAACTTATTTAATGAAATCAAAGATATCAGTGTGTAATCCCATCCCCCCTCCCATCACACTTTTTTAATTAAAAAACTTTCTATTTACTTAATATTAACATCTACATACATATATTTTGACTTGTACAGAAATTTAGGGGCAGCAGTGAAGATGGAGCAAATGAAAGGCAGGAAGCTGATACGACATACAACGGAAAAACAAGGGTAAGCTAAATATAATTTTAAAGAAAAAAACATAATTCTGATGTTAAACAAATGTAAGCCATCAGGCATATGTGTAGAAAATGTATCTGCTACAAACTGTGTTTTCATATTCATATATATGCAGTGATAAATAATTCATATTGAAGTTTGTTTACTAAAATAAAAGCTACATTTTATATTGGCAAATGTCACCACTCGGTGACCAGAAAATTGTAAATGTTTTTAAAGCATTTATTTCCATTGTCAAACTATTTTCAGTGTTAAATTTGGAACATTAAGTCAACAAAAACAAGTTTACAATACTCTGGTTTTTAGGACTGATAGGTAAAATATTTTATTCTACTTTATATGCTATATATCTGCTTATACATGGTTGCTGTGTTTATTTTACCTTTTTATCCCTGCACTTTTTGAAAAAAATGTTGGGGATATTGTGATCTCGTCAGTTTTTCCATGTTTGTGATTGACGCTATCTCCTCCTACACAGTAGAAAGATATGTTAGAGGTATGTCAAAGGATGTGCTCAACGCTTTGAGAAATTTTGAAATTTGGGACATAACTGTTTTTTGAAAAAATACAATTACAAATTTGTTACTCAATATTTTATTTTGAAATTTGGTATGCAACATCTAAAACATATATCTTTAACATTTGTAATGGGTTTTTCATACATCTCTGCATCTCTATCTGTATCCATCCCTCGTTTGGTCGAGGGGTGAAACAGCAATTTTTAAAAAAAAAATTCGTGTTTTTTAAACTATAAGTCATAATTATGAAAGTTAAACTGCCCTGAAGGTGCACAGCACTAATGTTTTCCTTAAAAACTGACAAAAATGCTTTTTTTTTTTTTTTTTTTTAAATGCAATTAGGGACTTGTTTTTTAATATTTTATTTTGAAATTTGACAAACTAAAATTGGGCACTGACTTTGAATGGTTATCAGACAAATGTGAAAAAAGATTTTTAACAGGCTTGAATATCCGACTATCTAAAACTACAGAAATTCTTACTAAGATGTATATTTGAATAAATATTAAATAATTCTGCAGACATGTTACTTACTCCAAGGGGGCCGCGGTGGCCGCAGTGGTTAAGACGTAAGTCTACAAATCCAAGGTCTCTCACCTATGTGAGTTCGAATCTCGTTCGGACCTTATGTGGGAAAGTGGATTTTCCTTGCCGTTGGCCCTTACTGGTTGGCTAGGTGTCAGTATAATGTGACCGGGTGGGGTGTTGTGTATGTCTGTGACACAATACTTCGGTGAACTAGCACCTTAAAAGTCGCCATCAGTGCGCTCTAGTACAATGCAGACCATAAATACACCCACACGCACTCACGCACATCATGAAATTGTGATTAGATTAATCCTAGAGATTAATAACCTTGTTCTCGTCGCGAATGACTGAAAAATTGTCGATGCGACGTAAAGCAATAAACAAACAAACAAAAACTTACTCCAAGTACATGTACATGTATACCAGTATAATGAAAATGTTAATTGAAAATCTGAACATAAATATGTGCACTCTACATAGAAATATTTTTATAACAAAGGTATAAAAATGAATGTATGCAGCTTTCCATTTTGTATGGCGTTTTAAGTCTGGGACAATATTCCATGCTTTCTTTTATATTCATTCTACTGTTTTGGAATTTGTTCTTTAAAAAAAAAAACAATGTTAGAAGCTAGCTATGTGGAAAAAAGGCATTAATGATTTTTAGCTAGAGGCTGGTCTATACCTGAAAAAGAAAAAAGGTACAATTACAAATATTTTACTTTCTAAACTTGATAACACTAACATTCATTGATTCAGGTAAATGATTGGCATACTGAACTTTGTTTATATGTTGGTAGCACAATGTCATGTGTATTTACTGTAATATACAATAGCTTTACACTGCATATTTTGTATTAAGTAATAGTTATATTATATGCTCTGTTTCAATAATAATTGTATTATATGCTCTGTGGTGAAGAAGCTTAAATTTTGCCTAAAAATAATGTTTCCTCTTAAAATGCTCGTGCCATGTCTTGTCATTGATTTATAATGCAGGAAGTTGTTTTTTATCAGGCTTGAACTATAAAATATTTCTTTTTTTAATATTTGAAGATCATGTACAGTTTTTCAGTGCCAGTCAGAATCATTTTTGATTTTAAATTTATTGGTCAATTTATCATGAAAGAGGAAACAACTATTTAAAGGCATTGATATTCTGGTGTTGTGTTTATATCCTTGTTAACTGTATAGCCTTATCCAGGATTATTATCTTATATTGATGTACTTTATTTTTCACGGAAAAAACAGAGCAGTTATTTGTCATGTAAATATTACAAGCAAAAGACTTGGTGGAAATGCACACTCTGAAAATGTAACCATCACTTTAACTTCCAACTTACAATATCTCTTAATGCAGAGAGTTTATTCTGAAACTATATGTTCTGCATTAATTTTATGATAGCTTTGCAATTTTTGTAATGTAAACAATTGACTAGAATGTCACTCAAAATGAAACATGCAATTAAATTAAAATTTGACATCCTACAATGAAAAAGATTTTGTTGTTCATATGGCAAACTATTTTTATAGGCATCATCATGGCCTTGTTAATATTTAATTTCAGACATTTTTATGCCACCACTTTTTTCTTTCCCACATTTTTAGGTAAAAATAGTTATTCCTAACTTAGTATATATACAAATAAATACAACTTCTTAATATCACAGACCTTAATGACTGCTAGTTATCCAGTGTTTGTACCATGTTTGTAGGTCACTTAAAATCACATGATCATGATCTGAGTTGCTAGCAAAACAGGTTGTATATACAGGTTACTCTTCCTGTGCACCAGTTATCTTGTCTTTTTTTGTCTCGCCTGACGACTATAGTCACCATAAGGTGAGACTTGGGTTTTACATTTCTGGTGTCCGCATCTGTGACAATGTGTCAAAAATGTTAAAGTCAGTTTTAAACCCAAGTTGAGCCTTATGGTGACTATAGGAGCTAGACGAGACACTCTAATGCTGTGGGATTCTTGTCTAAAGATTGATGCTTTATGTTTGGACAAAGTTTGCCATTATGTATACTTTTCTTTATTTCAGTCTGAATTAGAGGCACTAATTGCCAATTTGGTGAGCGAGACCGAGGCAGTCAAAGTTCTACTTAAGAGTGTTTTTTCAATTGAGGAGCTATGTTACAGCAGTGTTACAGGGCAGACTCATAAAAACAAAACAGTAAAAAAGGGGTTGGATCTGGAAAGAAGATCACTTGTAGAAGGTATATACTAATGTCAGTAATACAGTGTCTGGGTCTAAATGTATATCAAACATTCTGACACCCCACAACTTTAATATTAGCTTCATGGATATTGCTCTTACTGCAGCGCCTGTGTTGTTTATAGACTTTATGATAATCACAGGATTTATGGTTAGACAGTTATTCTTACCATTTTTTTGCAATTTCCAGATTTATGGTTCTTTCTGTGACACTATACCATATAATAGGTTCATTTCATTTCTGTATAGATTGTATACAATCATTTAAGTGTTTGTAAGTAATCAGTTAAGTTGCATCTTCAGAAAATGCAGTAAAGTTAAGAATGTTAAATCAACACACACTTGATAGACACAAGTTTTGAAATAAAAGTTAAAAGCATCTCAGTATTCATGTTTTCGGCAATCCAGAGGCATGATAGATAATTGAATAATAATATTTTCTTTTCAGATATAATTGTGAAGAAATTTGGGACAAAAATATCGCAAGTGAGGTCGAAAATTCGAGACAGACTAAAGTGTATAGTGAGGACACATGTTGTGCCTCAAACTAAAGAAATTGTGGTTTGAGGACACTGAACTTGAAAGTGAAAGAAAACATTTAGAATTTAGTTTGTAGGCATGCTTTTACATGTATAAGTTAGTTTATAGGCATGTGTATGTACAAAGCCGAACCAGGTTCTTTTGGTACTTATCGGGGTCGAAGAAGCATTTTTCTTTACAATTAAACCTGATTGAATTTGAATTTTTTTCAATTTCAAGCTTTAAACCTGCATGAAAGTGCAGAAGAGCCTATGTCATACCCCAAGCGTCAGCGTCCAGTGTAAAAGTTTTTAATTTTTTGGGGTATGTTATTTTTGTTTGGTCTGTCTGTCCATCACAACCATGTCTCTTCTGTGTATTTCTGTTAGAGTATTTTCTTTGTAATTCCAACAGACTTTTTCAGGGGTATTTATCAATACTTATTAAAAGCTCTTGTTGGTTAAAGTTTTTTATGCTGGAGCTTTTCAAAGTATTACTGACTTAATGTTCAGGGGTTACTATGCTGTCTAATGTAATGAAAGCACAAAATTAGAAAATGTTCAATTTTATTGGAAATGCCTATAATAGGTGAGCTTTTTGTCTTCAAAACATGCATTTTTATTGGCAATGTCAATAATAGATGAGCTCCTTTGTCTTCAAAACATTAATTTTTAATGGCATTGCATATAGAGCTCCTTTGTCTTCTGACAACTCTTGTTACTATATTATTGTTGCTGTTTTTAAATTCAGAAAAAAAAATTTAAAACTAATCATTCAACTTGTTATGTATTTTCTAAGGGTGTGACGATACGATACGTATCGCGATACCTACCCCATGATATGACATGTATCACGATATCTATATGCAATAGCAAACGGCAAAAATGACAAATAAATTCAAACTGAAAACACATGTTAACGATAAATCCGAATTACTTCCCTTGTCACAAGTAATACAACATAGGAAAACTTGAATTACTGGGCATAAGTTGTCAGCAATACAATCAACTGTTGCAATACTTATCTAGTTACAACTGGTACAGAGCGTTTAGAGGTGGTATTATGAATAGATGCAATATTTCATTCGTATAACTGCAAAATATTACGCTGATGCAGAAAAACAGTGTTAAGTTGATTTGAAGAGTGAACTTTATGAAACAAGATGGGAGTTTGGTATTATTTTTTTATTATCGCAATACACGGCAACGGGAATGGCGTATCGTATCGTTAGAAAAAAATATCGCGATTATCGATGCATCAGTGAATCGTCACACCACTAGTATTTTCTTTGTTTTAGTTTCTTTCAGCATCACCAACTTAATATATCTACACAGTGAACTCCCTGATATCTAGAAGTGGATCATGTGTTTTCATCTTTCATGTAACTTCTTGAAATCCCGGACTGTTCAAACTGCATAGAAATTAAGTTGTCCTGTTTCTGGTGCACTATCAAATTAGGACAAGTTTGGACTCTAAATTCAGTGCACCAGTCAAAGATTGAATAATTTGGGATTTTACTGAATTAAAATGTTTGGACAAGTTGGGACAAGCTTGAACTTTCCTGAATTATAAAGTTGGGACAAGTTGGGACAATCTAAAATTTTCACAAATGGAAAAGTTGGGGTAAGTGAGAACACATAGGAACATTGGTAACATGTTGGGACTGTACCTGCTTACCCCAACATATCCCACTGCCAATACCGTCCAAACTTTTCCCCACTTTTTAAATCCTTGGTTAACCAAGGATAAGTTTAGAAAAGTTTGGGCAAAAAAGTTTGGTATTACTTTGGATAATCCTAACTAATCCCTACCATTTTTCGCAGGGGTATGCCGCTATCTTATTTATCATGATAATACCAGATCAATGGGCGTTTTAAAGAAACCATAATTATCATGCTTGAAGATAATCAATATAAGATTCGAATATATTGAATTAATACATTAATTAATATCCAACCCTATATATTCTTTATACTTTTATGATTAAGACCATGAAAGTTTTATTCCATTCTATATTTTTGTCTGGTAACAATTTTGGACATATGATGCACATTGTACACTCCCAATATGTATCGTTGTTTGTATACACTGTTCTTGTTAAAATAAAATCTTCATGGACAACAGTATGTCATAAAACATAAGGCACAATATTATTTTATTTTCTTCACTATTCTTTGCTTTATACATCAGTATTCAAGACAATATTAATTGACTTAATTTTATTATTACATTTATATCAGAAACCTGTTGATGATTTGTTTTTTTTATTTATTTAAATCATGTTATTTGTTGATATATTACGGTTAATTTTTTTTATTGTTTCATAATTTGTATTTTTTGCAATTGAATGATGAAAACTTAAACTAATCATGTTTTGAGTTGATTTCCTATCGTTTTCTTAACACTAGGTGGCGTGATCCGCTACTCACAAATTGATTCGTTACTAACGTAAATACATGGGATACAAAACAGGTGGATTGCCCATACTTATAGTCGGACGATTTTTATCATCTAATGATATTTTGAAACAGTGGGGAAATGTCAATTGCTAGTACCAAAAAATTACAATCGGCTGCGATGATTTTTTCGGGGAGCAGTGAATATTGCACTAATGATCCGCTACTGCCGTAATCACTGTAGTTCAGTTACAGTGTCTTTCAAATGATCATGGTTTCTAGCTAACTTCTTTTTAAATACAAGTTTATTTCTTCTGTTTTTGAATTCTTGTATTTCATTTCAAATTTGATGCGGCACTTTTTATACCATTTTCCCAGTATTCATCTTTTTTGTGTAGGACATATTGCTCATCTGACGCCAAATAAATAATCATTTGAATTTTATTTCGTTTTTTTTATAAAAAAGAAACAATAATAAAGATTTAAAAATATTTTGAAACAAGAGAGTCAATCATCGTTAAATGTCGCTGGTTCAACGTCAAAGTTTAGAAAGAATAAATGAATGAATGAATGAATAAATGAATGAATGAATGAATGAATTTATTTATTTATTTATTTATTTATTTATTTATTTATTTATTTATTTATTTATTTAATTTATTTATCTTTTATTTATTTATTTATTTATTTACATAATTATATAATCTCAATCACATGAAATTATAGAAGTATTAATTTAATAATAAAAAAAAAAAACCTGGTGTTAGTACTGGTAATTCATAGATAAATATAGGTAATTAATCTGTTCATGAGATTAACACCATGCAGGTACATTTTCCACGTAGAATATACTACCGTCTGGTTCAATTGGTTAGAATTTGCTTCTGTTATCAACCAGTTACCTTATATGTTGATAAGGTATGCAGATTATCATTGTGAAAAGTAATTTCTCTCTCTCATCATCATCACTTGTGTAATATTATTTTTATTTTCTAGTTTTCTTTAACGTGAGTTACATTTTACAATTAGTCACTCACAGAATTTAATGCACATTCAACAAATAAAGTGAAATAAAGCTCTTAGATACCATACTTTAATTAATGACTTATTAATTTAAGATGTCTAAAAAACCCAGAATATTACATTTTTTATATTGAAAAAATTAAGTGATAAATAAATAAATAAATAAATAAATAAATAAATAAATTTAAAAAAATTGAAAGGATTTAAGATAGTGTCTCCTTTCTATTTGTAACAGATAATATAATAATAATAATAATAATAATAATATTATTATTATTATTATTATTATTATTATTATTATTTTAAATAAGATATTTAACAAATGGACATATATGACATATATGTAATATATTTTTAAATTATTAGCTTTAGAGCTGGTCACGTGATCACATATCCTTATAGCTAACCTATATATAAATTATGAGGCACTGAATCATCTCCTCCGTGGCCTAATGGATAAGGATGAAGAGTCAGATAAGCTATAGTCTGGGAACCTAAGGGTCGCGAGTTCCAGTCCCGCTGAGGACAAAGGAGATAAGAAGGTAAAATTAATATTAATTAATATCAAGTTAAGCATATAGTAAAATGAATTGAAGGGGAAAAATGCAATTAAATAAATAATAATACAATAATAAATAAATATAAATAAATAAAAATAAAAAATAAATAAAACAAATAATTTAATACATCAATAGCTGAATAAAAATTATCTAAAATAAATAAAAAGTTATTTAGTGAAATACTTAATGCATAATAATTTTGATTTTTTTTAATTATCTTTAACTTCATATTTATATAATTTGAAAATTTACTCTGAATTATATATATATTAAATCGTACAAAAAAACCAAACTAAATCTGAATATAACATAAAGATGCATAAAGATGGCGTAAAGATGGCATAAAGAACTTTGGACATTATGCATCTTTAAGCATATGCATAAAGATGGCATAAAGATTGGATAAAGATGGCATAAAGACTGCATAAAGACATCTTTATGCCACCATTATGCCATCTTTACACCATCTTTATGCATGCATAAAGATGCGATTTCGTGCTGTGATGTATTCAATGGTCAAGGTCACATATGCAAAACATACTTTTATAGTTAAGTTTTATTGGAAAAGACTTCAATCTCTATATATGTAAAGATTTAGATATTTGAGTTTCAGTTTTTAGCTTATCTGACCACCGTTATATGAATTTATGCCATGGCACAGCGTTTGTATGTGTAGCGCGTGTGTGTGTTAGTGTGTGCGTGCTTAACACCTATTTTTGATTTCTCCTCTGAAACTACTAGACAGATTCCAATGAAACTTGATCAGACGTATATTTTAGCCTATGCAAAAGTCTATAAAAATCTTCTCCAACGAAACGAGAACAAATCGTATTTGATACATGGCTACCTCAAAAATGGGATGAAGGGCAATCATGGAGATCATGACTTTTTTTTTGACCTTGCTAATTTTAGTTATTATAAGGAAAATCAAAGATTTCTGTTTAGATGTAGCTATCGGTACAACGATTATTTTGATGTGTAGATGAAGGTCATTTGTTCACCGTCAAGGTCACAGATGCAAAACAATACAAAATTTATCATCTGGAAAACTTTAAACTTTTTGTTTATGAATGCATATTAGAATAATGTAGCAATTGATTCAAAAATTACTTTGATGTAGCGATGACGGTTATATGTTCAAAAGTCAAAGTCACAGATTTAAAAGAATACTGAAATGGTTATTTATCTATAAACTTTTTTTATAGAATATATACATCGATACAACTATTGTTTGATGTATAGATGAAGGGCTTGGGTTCAAAGGTCAAGGTCACAGGTGCAAAATAATATACTAAAACGGTTAATCATCTGGAAAACTATAAACGTTTTGTTAAGACATGTATATTGGAATATTGTAGCTATTGCTATAGCGATTATTTTGATATATAGATGGAAGTCCGTTCAAAGGTCAAGGTCACAGATACAAAATAATACCAAAATGGTTAATAATTTGGAAAGCTATAAATACGCGTTTATAATTCAAAATTGTAGCTATTGATACAACAACAATTTTGATATATAGATAAAGGTCATTGGTTAAAAGGCCAAGGTCACAGATGTGAAAGAATATTGATAATTATCTGGAAACTATAAAAAGTTTGTATAGACATGTATGGCGGAATATTGTTAGTTTTGATACAATGATCATTTTGATATATAGATAAGGTCATGAGTTCAAAGGTCAAAATCACAGATTCAAACATACTGAAATAGTATAAAAAACTTTTTGTATAGCCATGTATATTAGAATAATGTTGGTATTGATGAATTAACAATTTTATGGTTGAGTGTTAAGGGTTCATACGTCATGGTCATAGATGGAAAAGAAAACCAAAATGACTAATTATCCGGAAAAACCATACACTTTTTGCATAAGCATATATCAAAATAAACATACAAATCCATGTCCCAATCACAATCAAGAAGAGAAGTAAATATTTTGGAACTGGCAAGTTAGGTTAGACACGTGAACTTCCACAAGAGAAGTAAGACCGGGTGTTCCGGAAGGGTAAGCACCTCCTTTGAAGTTAGCCGCACCCTTATCATCTGTTTATTAGAATAATGTTGGTATTGATATAATAATCATTTTCAAAAAGAGAATGGTCATGGCTTCAAAGTTCGAGGACTCAGATTCCAAATATTTTATGGTTTTCTTTAAATATTTCAGCTAGCCATTTTTTATCAGGAGTGTCTATTAGACACATTGGGCATCTTGTTATGTTATCTAAAAATATTTCAGCTAGCCATTGTTTATTTGTAAACGTATCAGGCGCACTGGATCTCTTGTTAATTGTCTCGTTGGAACATCGATTTTCTTAGGTTTTATTATCCCCTTGGGGAGAATATAGGACTTGGCTCATACAGATAACCACGGTGGTAGCTTAGTTGGTAGAGTGCTCGCTCTGTAAGTGGCAGGTCTTGGTTTCGAACCCCTGCCAGGTCCAACCTAAGACTTGAGAGTGCATAGTGACTACTTTTTCGCAAATCACTCGAGATTACGAAATGAAAGTCACGGTTCTTTCAGATGGGAACTTATAATAAATGAAGACCTGTTTTCCAGTATTGACCTTTAAAAGCAGGTGACTCTTATATAGAGGTTCCCTTTAAGGCAGGTTGGACTGTAGTTAGTGTAACTCGCACACACAAATTGACA
Organism: Anadara kagoshimensis; assembly: GCA_021292105.1. Taxonomy (NCBI): domain Eukaryota; kingdom Metazoa; phylum Mollusca; class Bivalvia; order Arcoida; family Arcidae; genus Anadara; species Anadara kagoshimensis. Next base: position 34,396,945 of record CM037867.1, on the reverse strand, counting down.
AATAAATTTCTCCGTTGTTTATTTTAGTAAAAGAATTTGGTCAGCTCTTTATTAACTGTATTTCTCAAACGAATTCATTAATACCTAATACAAGAGTTTATCATAGCAATATCTCGGAATAGTTAAGGGTTGTAACTGCCGAACCTCATTTGACAGTGATTTCCCATTGTTTATTTAAGTGAACTATTTCTGTCAGTCATGGATGTTTTGTTATTGGCACAGTAAAGTTAAAAAATATATTGTTTTTTTGGTTTTTTTTGGTAATCGGAAGCTATAACATGAGGTCATTACATCTTTCAACAACCATATAACGCAAATAACAATGACTCCATGAGTGATATTTTTCTAGTTTAGTAGTAACTGTCCTTTCGCCAAACACTTGATCTTTTTAAAACATATGTGTCTGACTGTGATTATACCAAATGACATTCATAACAATTTGAATAGATGAATTTTATTTATATTTTCAGTTCAGACTGCAGCAATTAATACAAATACACCGCAGTATAAAGTACAAAGTGAGTATCGTCATAAGCCTATTATTTTATTGCATAAAAACTTTCAATTTGTTGTGGTTTACGAGGTATAAACAAAATTTTGGACTAGACAAATCCCATACAATTGCGAAGCAATTTATGATAGAATTACTCCTGCTAAAAGTTTGATGTCTCTGTGTCCAGGATTGCCCTGGGTGTATTTGGCATCCAATAGTTCCATGTTCCTTTCACACAATTTTGATTACACATTGCGGGTGTAGCTAGCTAAACAGGAAGTGTTTACCCTTCCGGAGCACTTGGCTTCACTCCCCAGGTGAAAGTTTATGTGTTCAACCTAACTTGTCAGTTTCAAAGTTTTTACTTCGCTTCTGGATTGTGATTCTGACATGGTTTAGTATGTTTGTTTTTGATTATTATCCCATAAATCACAACTAATTTGAAGGTATTTTTTATATTAACAATGTTATTCCTTGACATTTCTGGTAAGAATTATCAAAAAGCCAAACATTTTATTTATTGAACAAAACACTGGTTTTCATGTCTGATCCACTGGGTTTTTTTCAGTGAACTACATAGCGCTATCCGTCCTGGTGGTGTACTGACATGTAAACAAGTTGATGAAATAAAAATCAGTAATTGTCACTATAAAATTTAATAAAAGTATAAAGGAAAAACTAACTTACCAATTACATTATACCGCTGTCAATCTTACAGCACTACTCGGTCTTTTCAGAATACAATTCCTCCTCATCAGTAGTATTTGGACTAAAATATGATGCCTTAATTTATTATTGAACCAAATTTAGCTCATGAAAATATTTTGCATGGGGAAATATACTTAAGCTCTTGGTGATTTTTTCTTGAACAGTACCTGTTACTATTTTTAATTTTTCTATTTGTGTTTTATTATTTCTAATAATGCTGATGTAGCGACGTATGATATGATGAAGACATCATTTATTTTATATTTAATTTCTTAATTGTCTTAAAGTAATAATTTATTCATTTTGTGAAATTTGCGTTAAATATTAACAAAATTGGATATAATATCCAGACGAAATTCTTGTCTGGAGTAATTCCTCATAACTATAAAGTACTTTTTCAAGAATTTTAGGGCAAAGCATCAACATTAGTAAAAGAGGTGCATACCATAAACTGGAATTGGTTTGCTCATTTTTAGCTCACCTGAGCTGGAAGCTCAGATGACCTATTGCAATGATTCCCCGTCCGTCGTCTGTCGTGCGTCGTGCGTTAACTTTGTACATTTTAATCATCTCCTCTAAAACTATCAAGCCAAATTTGATGAAACTCAGTGATTATGATGCCTAGGTGAAGGCCTTTCAGATTTGCACAAATGAAAGGATTATGTCCCCTTGGGGCCCCATAAAGTGAGAAATTGTAAAAATCTTTAAAAATCATCTCCTCTGAACTTACAAGAGATATAGCTTAGATATTTCGTGTGAAACATACTTAAGGCACCTAGTTTCAGATTTGCACAAATCGTAACTGTTGAGGCCAAAATGGGGAAATGGCAAGGTACTTAAAGGGAAAATCTCTAAAATTAATGTATTTGTCAATATATCTTGAAAACTATAAGCTTTTTGTATAGGCATGAATATTTGAATATTGTAGGTATTGGCCTAATGATCATTTTGATATATGAATGAAGGTCATAGGTTCAAAGGTCAAGGTTATAGATGCAAACGAATACTTAAATGATTAGTTATCTCAAAAACAATAAACTTTGTATATAGGCATGTATATAGAAATATTGTAGGTATTGGCCTAACGATCATTTTGATATATGGATGAAGGTCATAGGTTCAAAGGTCAAGGTCATAGACGTGAACAAATATTTAAATGGTTAGTTATCTCAAAAACTATAAACTTTTTGTATAGACATGTATATTGGAATATTGTAAGCATTTGCACAGGGATCATTTTGATATATGAATGAAGGTCATAGGTTCAAAGGTCAAGGTCATAAATGCAAATGAATATTTAAATGGTTAATTATCTCAAAAACTATTAACTTTTTGTATAGGCATGTATATAGGAATCTTGTAGGTATTACACTAGTAATCATTTTGATATATGGATGAAGGTCATAGGTTCAAAGGTCAAGGTCATAACTGCTAATGAATATTTAAATGGTTAATTATCTAAAAAACTATAATCTTTTTGTACAGGCATGTATATTGGAATATTGTAGGCATTTGCACAGCGATCATTTTGATATATAAATTAAGGTCATAGGTGCAAAGGTCAAGGTCATAGCTGCGAACGAATATTTCTAAAAAACTATAAACTTTTTGTAAAGGCATGTATATTGGAATCTTGTAGGCATTTGCACAACGATCATCTTGATATATGAATGAAGGTCATAGGTTTTAAGATCAAGGTCATAGCTGCTAATGAATATTTAAATGGTTAATTATCTCAAAAACTATAAACTTTTTGTATAGGCATGAATATTAGAATATTGTAGGCATTTGCACAACGGTCATTTTGATATATGAATGAAGGTCATAGGTTCAAAGGTCAAGGTCATAGATGCTAATGAATATTTAAATGGTTAATTATCTCAAAAACTATAAACTCTTTGCATAGGCATATATATTGGAATATTGTAGGTTTTTCCCTAATGCACATTTTAATATACAGATGTTTCAGCTGTTTATAAATAATTTATTGTAGATAGACTTTAGATATGTTATATATAGCATACTTATATAATAATTATTATAATTAATTTGCAAAAATACTTTCATATTATTGGCCCTTACTGCTGAAAATTTTGATATACTCTTTTAATAATGTCATTGACCATTGAACCTCTGCGGAAGATATGTACTCTGCCTCAGATGAGCGTTAAGGCCCATGGGCCTCTTGTTTTTTGGAGCTATAGTCCCCTGACTGAAAAACCTAAACAAGTATTTTTTTTCAAAATGCTTGATTGGAATCAAAATCTTATTTGATATTTAGCTTCTCTATAGTATTAAACTAATAATTTGTTTTCTTTGTGAAATTTGCTCGGAAAGTGGATTAAACCTTTTTGCGTTAAATTTTCGAAAAATTGTAAAACGCCTTCATAATGTAATGTCCAGACAAAGTTATTGTCTGGAGTTATTCTTCAAACATATGAAATATTTTTCCACGAAACTTGTTGCATAGCACCAGCATTGATAAGAGATGCCCATATCATTTAACGAAGTTGTTTTGCTATTTTCTGTGGAAATTATGACCCTTAATTTGATTTAAACATATAAAATGTATAATTGAAACAAAAATGATGTGATATTTTGCAGTTGTAAACTGATAATTCATTCTTTTTGTGAAAATAATTTTGTTGGAACAATGCGGTTACACATGTTTGCATAACATTTTAGAAAAAATGCACACAATTCTTGCGGGGAGTAATTTTCCAAATCAATGTAGCACTATTTCATGAAACTTGATGCAAAACCTTGAAAATTGAAAAGAGATGTGCATATCTTTAATCTGTGTTGGTCTTCTCATTTTCCTTGACATTATTGCCCTTTTAATTCAAGTGCAAATAAACAAGAACCTGTTAGTGGGGGATCCCAATTCCCTGCATTTGCTTGTTTGACTTACAAAGAAGGTAATTGATAAATATTTTTTTCTAGGTTTTTTTTCAATATCATTATTTTTAGTTTATTTATTATAACCAACATTGGTGAAACAACCAAGAAAAGATGACGGAGTTGGCGGTTGTTAATGGTTACGAGTGCATTACGTCATTGACGTCATTTGTAAAAATGCGTCATGTATTGGTGGCAATTTAAATATAAAGTTTACGAAATATTGAATCGTCATTTAAATTATGAATATTATTACAAAATTGTTTTTTGAATTATAAGAAATAAATTACACACTGATTTTTGGGGTTAAAAATGATAAATAAAAAATATCAAAGTTATTTCTTAAATATTTTATATGTGTTTTTCAGAAATAACCGAGGCAGAGGTATGTCGAACAACTTTTTATATTCCAACACGAGGTATGAAAAAAGGAATAGATTCTCTGGAAAAGAACGGTGTTGTAATATTTATTGGAAAATGCGGAAGTGGAACAACTCGAAACTCGCTGGAAATATTGAGACAGGTAACAGAAGGTAACATATTACCAAACCACAAAGTTCAACATATAAGTATTGAGAACTGGGATTTGCAAATAGACATAGATGAAGAATCTGTTGTATTTTTAGAAGATCCGCTTGGGACAATAAATGCGAATGATGCTCTTATCAAACAAGATCAGGGCATTTTTAGCAAAGTATTTGCCAGTGTATGTGCTGGGAAAGTAAAGGTCATTCTAACGATGAGATCAAATATCTATCAGCAACACCGAAACCATCTTAAAAGACATGAAATATTTCAAGATACATTTATAGTTGACCTTTCATATGGAGAAAATGCTCTCAGTGAAAGCGAGAAAAGAGAGTTTATAAGTCAGCAGTGCAAATTTTGGAGTGTAGAAATTGTCAGGAATGACGAAGATATCGAGACAGAAAGAGACCAGTCAATGCCAATGAAACTATCACAGTCAACAATACAGCATATAGTAAACTCAGATCCACCCATTGGCTATCCTTTATGTTGTAAACAATTTTTTCAAGATAGAAAAAACCTTGTTTTAGGAAAACGATTTTCTGTCAACCAACAAGCATATTATTAGACGAAATGAGAGACATGATTTTAAGTGAAAACGAAAACGAAAGACGAGATATTGGATTACTAATCTATATGGTCATGTCCGGGGGTAAATGTGATCCAAATAATCTTGATAATGAAAAAATGGGTATAATTGCGGAAGCACTTTGCATTCACTCTTACGAAAATATCCATGTTAGAATATCCCTTAACAAACTAAAAAACAAACATGTGGATTTTAGCATCAAATGTCAACAGTACGAATTTTCACACATATCAGTACTAGAGAGTGTATTTATTTCATGCTGTTCACAAATACCAAACTTAATACCAGCTATGCTCATGAACGTTGACATAAAAGTCCTATGTGAGTTTATTAGAACCGCAAATGACAATGTAAGAGAGAATGAAACAGTGTACGTGATACCAGAAATATATTTTCAGGATCTGGCAAAAAGGTTTATGACTGAGATTAATAGCAGGAATTTCATTGGCTTTGTCTCCCATTTATCGTTGCTTGACGATAAATTTGTCAAGATATTCATCGATATGCTAAAGGATACAAACTATTCAAAATTGGTATATGATGAAAACAGTTCTGGTGAAACATTCTTTGACGTAATCTGTTTGTTTGATAATTCTAAATTGACCAGTGCTGTTTTAGATGCACGTTTGATTCCTGAAGAAATGATACGGCATGGGGCTTTAATTTGCATCGAATTCAATAATATTAACACAATGAAAGTTCTTATACCAAAGATGTCGTTCGAACAAATTCGTTTGTCTTTTACTTCAGCATGTAAGACGATGAAAATGGCAATGGTTCAGTTATTATTTGATGAAGGCAAAGATGACTTAAGACAACAAGACCTTATCCAAGGTTTTATCTGTATGTGTGGTGCAGGCAATGATGAATTGGTCGATCAGTTTATAGCATTTGGTATTGAAGATGGGTTTGACAAAGGTTTTAATGAAGCATGTAAACGAGGAAATATTTCCGTGGTTGGGGTGCTAATGGAAAAGACCAATATACGGATGAACATTGATCCAGTCCCTGGTTTTGTTCAAGCTTGTGAAAGGAAACATATTGAAATTGTAGAGTATCTATTAACAAGGTTTAGTCCTACTGAAGTACGCAGGGCCGTAATAGAAGCTTGCAATAAAAGCGACAGATACACGATCGTAAAAATCTTACAAAACAGATCTGTCACTGATGAAGTCCTTCTAGAATGTCTTTTAGAAATATGCGATACTTCAAATGATTTTAATCGAACGAAACTACAAGACAGTGATCAGACACATTCTGTATTAGAATTTTCAACAACGCCTCTTCCATATAGTGTTGCTAACTGTAACCAGTCAGTTCCAATCAAAACGCCTTTAACCAGCAAAATAGATTTATTTCCCTGTCCACTTTCAAACCAGACAAGTATTAACAAAGACAAAGACAATTCGTATGAGACATCAAAATCACACAACCAAATAAAAGGATTTTTAGTTAAATCAATCGTAGAGTTTCGCTCAAATGATTTAAAAAATCTCAATCCTGTTTTTGTTAAAGCTTGTGAAAAGAGTATCAAAGAAGTTATACTAGTACTGCTTAAAGAAGTAGAAAATGGATGTGTTTCACAAGCTCTTTTTAAATTATACCAAAACGGTAATGATGATATATTTAACTATATACTGTCAAATATTGAAATGTCATATGAAAACCTTAGAGCTGTTTGCAAAGATGCGTGTGTAGAATTTAAGACAGAATTTATACAGTCAATCATTAATAACATAAAAATGGATATAAATGATGTTTTAGATTTTTTCCAACATGCACTTTCAAATGGAAATCGTACCGTTCTACAAATGATGATACAACAACGTAGAGATCTAACATTGGAACAGCTTTATCACTGTCTTCAAGTGTCTTCAAATCATGAATGCAAAGGGTACACTGTACATTTGATAGTACATGAGAGGAAAGATCTTACGACTGAACAAGTAAACCATTTGCTAAATGATTATCGATCACAAAATGACTGCGATTGGAATATTGTTTGTAAGATAATAAAAGAACGGGAAGACCTTACAGCAGAACATGTTTACCAGTGTCTTAGAGAATATTGTTCACATGAAGTCTGTAATGAAGACAATGTATATAAGATAATACAGGAACGCAAAGACCTTACAACTGAACATGTTTACCAGTGTCTTAGAGAATATTGTTCACATGAAGTATGTAATAAAGACAATGTATATAAGATAATACAGGAACGCAAAGACCTTACAACTGAACATGTTTACCGGTGTCTTAGAGAATATTGTTCACAGGAAGTCTGTAATGGAGACAATGTATATAAGATAATACAGGAACGCAAAGACCTTACAGCAGAACATGTTTACCAGTGTCTTAGAGAATATTGTTCACATGAAGTCTGTAATGAAGACAATGTATATAAGATAATACAGGAACGCAAAGACCTTACAACTGAACATGTTTACCAGTGTCTTAGAGAATATTGTTCACATGAAGTATGTAATAAAGACAATGTATATAAGATAATACAGGAACGCAAAGACCTTACAACTGAACATGTTTACCGGTGTCTTAGAGAATATTGTTCACAGGAAGTCTGTAATGGAGACAATGTATATAAGATAATACAGGAACGCAAAGACCTTACAGCAGAACATGTTTACCAGTGTCTTAGAGAATATTGTACACATAATGGCTGTAATGGAGACAATGTATATAAGATAATACAGGAACGCAAAGACCTTACAACTGAACATGTTTACCAGTGTCTTAGAGAATATTGTTCACATGAAGTCTGTAATGGAGACAATGTATATAAGATAATACAGGAACGCAAATACCTTACAACTGAACATGTATACCAGTGTCTTAGAGAATATTGTATACATGGACATTATCATGGAGACAATGTATATAAGATAATACAGGAACGGAAAGACCTTACAACTGAACATGTTTACCAGTGTCTTAAAGAATATTGTTCACATGAAGTCTGGAATGGAGACAATGTATATAAGATAATACAGGAACGCAAAGACCTTACAGCTGAACATGTTTACCAGTGTCTTAAAGAATATTGTAAACATGAAGTATTTCGTGAAGAGTATATATTTAAGATAATACAGGAACGCAAAGACCTTACAACTGAACATGTTTACCAGTGTCTTAAAGAATATTGTATACATGGATTCTGTAATGGAGACAATGTATATAAGATAATACAGGAACGCAAAGACCTTACAACTGAACATGTATACCAGTGTCTTAAAGAATATTGTAAACATGAAGTATTTAGTGAAGAGTATATATTTAAGATAATACAGGAACGCAAAGACCTTACAACTGAACATGTTTACCAGTGTCTTAAAGAATATTGTTCAAAGAACTTGTTAGTGGACACATTGTATATAAGATAATACAGGAACGCAAAGACCTTACAACTGAACATGTTTACCAGTGTCTTAAAGAATATTGTATACATGGAGGATTTCGTGAAGAGTATGTATATAAGATAATACAGGAACGCAAAGACCTTACAACTGAACATGTTTACCAGTGTTTTAAAGAATATCCTTCAAATGAACTTGTTATTGGACACATTGTATATAAGATAATACAGGAACGCAAAGACCTTACAGCTGAACATGTTTACCAGTGTCTTAAAGAATATTGTTCACATGCAGAATGTTATGAAGACAATGTATATGAGATAATACAGGAACGCAAAGACCTTACAGCAGAACATGTTTACCAGTGTCTTAGAGAATATTGTTCACATGCAGAATGTTATGAAGACAATGTATATGAGATAATACAGGAACGCAAAGACCTTACAACTGAACATGTTTACCAGTGTCTTAAAGAATATTGTTCACATGAAGTCTGGAATGGAGACAATGTATATAAGATAATACAGGAACGCAAAGACCTTACAACTGAACATGTTTACCAGTGTCTTAAAGAATATTGTTCACATGAAGTCTGGAATGGAGACAATGTATATAAGATAATACAGGAACGCAAAGACCTTACAACTGAACATGTTTACCAGTGTCTTAGAGAATATTGTTCACATGAAGTCTGTAATGGAGACAATGTATATAAGATAATACAGGAACGCAAAGACCTTACAGCAGAACATGTTTACCAGTGTCTTAGAGAATATTGTTCACATGAAGTCTGTAATGGAGACAATGTATATAAGATAATACAGGAACGGAAAGACCTTACAACTGAACATGTTTACCAGTGTCTTAGAGAATATTGTATACATGGACATTATCATAGAGACAATGTATATAAGATAATACAGGAACGGAAAGACCTTACAACTGAACATGTTTACCAGTGTCTTAAAGAATATAGTATACATGGAGTCTGTAATGGAGACAATGTATATAAGATAATACAGGAACGCAAAGACCTTACAGCAGAACATGTTTACCAGTGTCTTAAAGAATATTGTTCACATGAAGTCTGTAATGGAGACAATGTATATCAGATAATACAGGAACGCAAAGACCTTACAACTGAACATGTTTACCAGTGTCTTAAAGAATATTGTAAACATGAAGTATTTCGTGAAGAGTATGTATATAAGATAATACAGGAACGCAAAGACCTTACAACTGAACATGTTTACCAGTGTCTTAAAGAATATTGTATACATGGAGGATTTCGTGAAGAGTATGTATATAAGATAATACAGGAACGCCAAGACCTTACAACTGAACATGTTTACCAGTGTCTTAAAGAATATTGTTCAAATGAACTTGTTATTGGACACATTGTATATAAGATAATACAGGAACGCAAAGACCTTACAACTGAACATGTTTACCAGTGTCTTAAAGAATATTGTTCACATGAAGTATGTAATGAAGACAATGTATATAAGATAATACAGGAACGCAAAGACCTTACAGCTGAACATGTTTACCAGTGTCTTAAAGAATATTGTTAACATGGACATTATCATGGAGACAATGTATATCAGATAATACAGGAACGCAAAGATCTTACAACTGAACATGTTTACCAGTGTCTTAAAGAATATTGTTCACATGAAGTATGTAATGAAGACAATGTATATAAGATGATACAGGAACGCAAAGACCTTACAACTGAACATGTTTACCAGTGTCTTAGAGAATATTGTTCACATGAAGAATGTTATGAAGACAATATATATGAGATAATACAGGAACGCCAAGACCTTACAACTGAACATGTTTACCAGTGTCTTAAAATATTGTTCACATAAGGTCTGGAATGGAGACAATGTATATAAGATAATACAGGAACGCAAAGACCTTACAACTGAACATGTTTACCAGTGTCTAAAAGAATATTGTATACATGGACATTATCATAGAGACGATGTATATAAGATAATACAGGAACGGAAAGACCTTACAACTGAACATGTTTACCAGTGTCTTAAAGAATATTGTTCACATGAACTCTGGAATGGAGACAATGTATATAAGATAATACAGGAACGCAAAGGCCTTACAGCAGAACATGTTTACCAGTGTCTTAGAGAATATTGTTCACATGAAGAATATGATGAAGACAATGTATATGAGATAATATAGGAACGGAAAGACCTTACAACTGAACATGTTTACCAGTGTCTAAAAGAATATTGTTCACATGAAGTCTGGAATGGAGACAATGTATATAAGATAATACAGGAACGCAAAGACCTTACAACTGAACATGTTTACCAGTGTCTTAAAGAATATTGTATACATGGACATTATCATGGAGACAATGTATATAAGATAATACAGGAACGGAAAGACCTTACAACTGAACATGTTTACCAGTGTCTTAAAGAATATTGTTCACATGAAGTCTGGAATGGAGACAATGTATATAAGATAATACAGGAACGCAAAGACCTTACAACTGAACATTTTTACCAGTGTCTTAGAGAATATTGTTAACATGAAGTATGTAATGAAGACAATATATATGAGATAATACAGGAACGCAAAGACCTTACAACTGAACATGTTTACCAGTGTCTTAAAGAATATTGTATACATGGACATTATCATGGAGACAATGTATATAAGATAATACAGGAACGCAAAGACCTTACAACTGAACATGTTTACCAGTGTCTTAAAGAATATTGTTCACATGAACTTGTTAGTGGACACATTGTATATAAGATAATGCAGGAACGGAAAGACCTTACAACTGAACATGTTTACCAGTGTCTTAAAGAATATTGTTTACATAGAAATATTAGTGGACGCATTGTATATAAGATAATACAGGAACGGAAAGACCTTACAACTGAACATGTTTACCAGTGTCTTAAAGAATATTGTTCACATAGAAATGTTAGTGGACGCAATGTATATAAGATAATACAGGAACGAAAAAACCTTGGAACTGAACATGTTTACCAGTGTCTTAAAGAATATTGTTCACATAGAAATGTTAGTGGACACAATGTATATAAGATAATACAGGAACGGAAAGACCTTACAACTGAACATGTTTACCAGTGTCTTAAAGAATATTGTACACATAGACATTGGGATAGAGACAATGTATATAAGATAATACAGGAACGGAAAGACCTTACAACTGAACATGTTTACCAGTGTCTTAAAGAATAGTGTACACATAGATATTGTGATAGATATATGGTATATAGTACAATAGAGGAACGGGAAGACCTTACAACTAAACATGTTTACCAGTGTCTTAGAGAATATTGTACACAAAAAGGCTATGTTGATGATGTAACCTATAGAATACTTAATGAACAGAAAGAATTATCAATTGATTAGATTTCGGTGTCTGAAATTATTTTCGTATGAAGTTGTTCATTGTATAGAATAATAATATATAATATTAAAAAGTGTGTCAGTTTCTTAAAAAAGAATGAAGTCACTTCTCGATACCATTCTTTATTTTAGAAATTGTGTGTACCAAAAAACTGTCTAACTTAACACATATACCAGTGTAATAAAGAATCTTTTCTGTTAACATGAGTGATATAGAGATATGTACCGTAGTACGATGAATTTTTCAGTGTCCAGGATAAGCTTCGGTTTCATATATCCCCATTATATTACAAAATCTTTACAAAAAGCAATAAAGAACTTTAAAAAAAACAAAAAAAACATTAACAGGCGTTTTTCCGTTTTATCACAAAAATTAAAAATTTTTTTACAAAAAAAAATGATAGGAATGTCATATTTTTAACAGATCAGTGACAAATACATACATGTGTGTCAAGATGTCAATTAAAATATATTCATGTGATATATGAGATCATATTAAATATTTTATGAAACTTTTGATAATAAAATATTTTAAAACTATAAAAATTTGTTTTATTAATGATTTCCAAAAATTGATGTAGAGATATATGTGTCAGTATTACACACACTGTATCTCATACTTGTAAATTAAAAACTGACTATTTTATGCTTATGTGAATTGCATGGTAAAAAATCAACGTTTGTCTAGTCATATATAAAGAAAAGCCTGAATTGCAGAAAAAAACATTCTTAACTATAACGATAGAAAGTAGTCAAGAAAGATAAAATTTCGAATCATCTCTATTAAATTCGTAGTCGTGATGATGGTAATAATGCTATTGCTGCTGATGATGATGATGGTGATGGTAATGATGATGATGATGATAAAATACGCTGTTAAAGGACCGTCTCACAGATTTGGACATATATCTATCGTGCTTTGCAATATTTCAAAACATCCGTAAACAGTCTGTATTTTTTCAAGTTCTGTTGTGCGATAAATCATAATAATTAGATTATATTTGACAGAAAAAGTTCTAGTTGTTCCTTGAAATTTTTGTTCGAACCCACACCAGAGTGTGACATTGATTTAAAAAATGATGCCTCAGGATACGTTTAAGTATCCCCCTGTACATTACCCTGTGCTCACTTCAAAGATGAAAATTTATGCTACTTCAACTATAGCTTGCGACGTCTCTATATAAGTAAAAGATTCTTCATTGGGAGGTAACACATCAATCAATCAATTAATTAATTATAGTTTTTAAATTCTTGGCATTTATTTGGTCGAGACAAATGCCATAACAAAAAGTTCTTCAGAACCAAAAACCATAGAAAATCTATTAAAGCGATTAATCCTAGTGATCATTCCAGTAATGTTTCATTCATATCTGATGGATGGTGTAGAAGAACTGGTCGAATCAAAAACATGATTGGAAATAGTAAATGGTCATTATACCTTATAAAGTCATTGAACCGGAACATGAACAACATGGAAAAGTGCGCCCTGTCCGGATCATTTCCTTAAAGGTTTTTGCTAAAGATGGTATACCGGAACTATAAAGAACAATATAATCGCTGTAAAAATACAAATTTGCAAAACAAAAATCATTGAACCGAAACAGGAAATGCGCAAGTACACCCTGTCCCGATCATTCCCTTAAAGGTTTTTGAGAATGATGGTATACCGGAACTATAACGAACAATATATTATAACTGAAACATACAAATTTGCATAACAAAAATCATTGAACCGGAACAGAAAAATTATATCTAAAACTTAACATTTCATATATGATAACAGTTATGTTTCATCTACTTGTGACAGTAAGTAGTGGGTAACAGGCAAAACAGTTGCTGAAAAATTCAAAGGGCCATAACTTCAAGAAAAATTCCAGAATAAGTATATCGATAATTAATGCACAATTTGCCTTTTTGTAGATCACTCCCTAAAAGTTCTATCAATATTTGATAGACAGTGTTACAGTTGAGTTGAGTTGAGTAGAGGAATAATGGTGTTTTAACGTCTCAGTCAAGAATATTTCACTTATATGAGACGTCACCGGCGCGTTGATGGCTTTATACAGCAGGGATATCTATCGTGAAATGGGATCGCCTTCGTTTTAAGTTTCCATCCGAAAGAACCGTGACTTTCATTTTGTAATGCCGAGTGGTTGGCGAAAGAACAGCCACTTCCTACTTTCAAGTCTTGGGTCAGACCCCGTCGATATTAATGTTACGAATATAAAAAAATAAAGTTTTCGATAATAACAACTGTCTCTTAAATATTTAAGATAAATAATAGAAATAATAATTATCGTTTTATCAATAATAATAATTAATAGGTAAGTGATGTACATCAAAAACAATAGCTCTTATATTTATATTTACTTCGACTGGAGAACTGTGATAGAGTTTGTTCACAATGCGGGAACTTTGTGACCTGCTTACAGATAAGTTGTTGATGCAATGATGTTGTAGACCTGGTCTTGTCGGAACCATCAGATATCCCTGTATCAAAATTCGACCCAAGTTTTTGGCGTCACATTGTTCAATGCCTCGATGTTCTCGATTTTCATTACACGCCTTGTGAGTGCTACTGCTGGCTATAGGGAGAGGCGCTAAGCCTTACTTCCGAGATAGAAGTTCACGTGTTTAACCTTGTGAGTTTCAAAGTGTTAACCTTTCTTTGGGATTGTGATTTGAACATATTTGTTTGAATATCAAAATAATTTGCGATTTAAAATACGTTGAGGCTCATCATGCTTATAGGTCAGTTTGCCGCTGACAAAAAAACATATAGAGTAATTCAACATTGACCTGTCCGTTTGACCTTTTATTAGCTCACCTGAGCCTAAAGGCTCAGATGAGCTATTGCTATTTATCACCGTCCGTCGTCCGTCTTTCGTCTGTCGTGCGTAAACTTTACATTTTAATTTTCTCCTCCAAAACTACTGAGCCAAATTTGATGAAACTTGGTGATGATTATGCCTGGGTAACAGCCTTTCAAAATTGTGTTCGGGGTTTGACCACGCTCAACAATATGGCTGCCGTTACTATAAATAGCCAAAAAACAAAAAAAATCTTCTTCTTTAAAACCAAAAGATGCAGACAAATTATGATTAGATTTTTGGATTCAGGATACCTAGATACATTAAAATTGTGGTTTTTTTGGACAAAAAATAGGTTACGCGTTTTTTTGCGTAAAATTATGTAATTTTTAAAATGAGACATTTATTGTTATAACTTCATAATGGCTGAAGATAATTGTATGCAGTTTTCACTGTTGATCTTGTCTTGCTATGTCAAGGTCAAAGGTCAAGGTCATGTCCCAGTTTTTGACCTTTGATAAAAAATGCTATTTTTTAAACATTTCTGGTGATAATGATGTAGGATGTTTGGTTAATTGTAGGTATTGACATGACGATCGTTTTTATATATTAAGGTCATGGGTTCAAAGATCAAGGTCACAGGTGTACAAGTTTATCCAAAGAGTTAATTATCTGCAAAACTATGAAATTTTTGTATAGGCATGTATATGAGAATATTGTAAGTAATGGCCCAATGGTCATTTTGATATATAAATGAGTTCAAAGGTCAAGGTCACAGATGTAAACAAGTACTGAAATGATTATTTATCTCAAAAACAATAGACGTTTTGTATAGGCATGTATATTAGAATATTTTAGGTATTATTCTAACGATTATTTTGATATATGAATGGTCATGGGTTCAAAGGTCAAGGTCACATATGCGCATGAATACCTGAATGGTTAATTATCTTGAAAACTATTAACTTTTTGTATATGCATGTATATTAGAATATTGTTGGTACTGGCACAATGGTCATTTTGATGTATGAATGAACACAGGATGAAATACCATCTATAAGCCACCTATAAGCCATGCTTATAGGAGCTGATAGATTGGCTTATAGGAGCTTATAGGTGGCTTATAGGACCTCCATCTATAAGCTACCTATAAGCCATCTATAAGCCTGACTTATTGGCACTCAAAATATAAGCCACCTATAAGCATGGCTTATAGGTGGCTTATAGACTGTTTCTATTTCTAAATAAAATCATCACGGTGTACTTACATTATGGAAGTCTTATTTATATTTATTTATTTATTTATTTTATTTTTTTTATTTATTTAGTTTGTATAGATGGCAAAAAATTATATGAAAAAATCATAGGAGAAAATGCGCACTTTAAAATATAATGACCCGCAGTAAAACTTTTATGATTTTTAGTTTCCAATTTATTTATTTATTTATTTATTTATTTATTTATTTATTTATTCAGTTTGTATATATGACATAAAGGCACATATATTTACCGACAATTAAATTTCATCATTGTTAGTTTTCAATTTATTTATTTATTTATTTATTTATTTATTTATTTATTGAGTTTGTATATATGAGAAAAAATCATATGAGAAAATAGGCACTTTCAAATATAATGACCGGCAGTAAAAATTTCATGGTTGTTAGTTTTCAATTTATTTATTCATTTATTTGTTTATTTATTGATTGATTGATTTATTTATTTATTTATTTATTTATTTATTTATTTATTATTTATTTATTTATTTATTTATTTATTTTATCTAATTTGTTTAAATGACAAAAAGGCACTTTAACATATATTTACCGGCAATAAAATTTCATCATTGTTAGTTTTTAACTGATTTTATTTATTTATTTATTTATTTATTTATTTATTTATTTATTATTATATTTTTATTTACAACCTCTAACCTGCTCAACATATTTTTTTCAAGCTCCAAATTGACTATTTTTACATCTTCTTATAAACGTGATAGTTTCGACTATTTATCAGTTACATATTCATGTCCATAGGTAATAAACACATCCTGGTCACTAATTAATGACCATCAGTACACCTCATCAACACCTTACGTAACAAATTGATAACAGAAGCAAATTCAAACTCATTTAACCAGACGATAGCATATTCCACGTGAAAAAATTACCTGTATGATGTAAATCTAATTGACTATAATTAATTTAGATGGACCGGAATCTTAATAATGTCATCTTAGTGAATAGTAATGTTAGGGAGTATTAAGTACCTTTTACCAATTGTCATTCATGTGTAAATAAATGAAGAAATAAATATTTATTATTAAAACTTTAATTAATTTCTAAAATATGAGAGAGAGAGAGAGAGAGAGAGATTAACCTAATAATCTGAGTATTTAAATAAATAAATAAATAAATAAATAAAAATCACAAATTCATCTGATAAAACTGGTAGATCTTTGAACTATCGTCTCCATGTTAAGATTTCTGGATTCAGTAAAATAATTTGTGTTCCATGATACTATAAACCTGCATGATTTTATAATCGTAGAAGATGTCCATGATCATTATATATATTTTAAACAGTGTTTAATATGAAAATGTATTACTGTATTTTACAACTTCGTGATCCGCCGCTCAAAAACAATAATTTGATTTTCATGATGATATTGTAGTCGGCCCCGTCAGCGATATTCAACACAGTATTATAATAATGTCTCATTTTTATGTGGAGTGATTTTATATTATTTGAATATTTTATCTAGGATCAAGAATGAGGTAAGACAAAATTAATATTCATATCTCCATCGCACTTTCAATAAAATGGGACAGTTAGGTACCATATTCGCGCAAAAGGACTGAGGGTTTCTGTTTAAAAAGGTTTAATGAAAGAGTGATATCCTGGCGCAAAAATGACACTAAAATGGTGCAAATGGATTTCACTACTACCAATTTACATTTGTTTCCATTGCAGAAACAAGAAAAATTTCAAAAGCATAATATTTTTTAATTACATGACCAGAAACTACCTGCATACAAATATTTCCTCTAAAATGAAATGAATAATTAACCAACTTAGAGTGAGTTGAGTTGAATAATGATGTTAAACGTACCAGTTAAGAATATTTCACTTATATTGAGACATCGCCAGCTACAGGCGAATGTGCATAAATTTTGTCTGTGCGTTGCGCTTTACAGCTACTGTGAAACGGGACCTCGTTTTTTTAGTTCCCATCCGAAAAAAATGTAACTTTCATTTCGTAATGCCGAGTGATTGGCGAAACAACAATCATCACCCACTTTTAAGTCTTGGGTCAGATCCGGTCGGGGTTCATACCCATGACCTCCCATTTAGGCGAGCAGTCTACAAACTGAGCAACCGCAACAAACTTAGAAGCAATAAAGTTATATGATTCATGTTGTGATTAAAAAAAACAAAACAAAAACCCAACTTTTATTTCGATCGGCATTTATTTAAAGTAAATTATTGTTATAAGTTTTAACGATTAGTACAAGTTACGGCCGAAGATTATACGTTGCAGCTTGCACCCAGTGGACGCTTTACTGACTATACAGGAGTGCGAGATAATCTTCCTAATTTACCGAACGGAAAATTTATAATGTGTTTGCTTGCCGAAAAATGGTTGTTTTCTCCGTGTACTCCTGTTTTCTCCACAATCCTAGAATTTGGATCTCACCAGCTTGATTCGTATTTTGTTCGGGCAAGTCCTAGTGCGAGAAAATTCGTTTGCCGAATGTTTGTTCTTTTCTCAGTGTACTTCCGTTTCCTCCACCCTTGTTGAACTTTACGTCTAGATACAAAGACTACATATTTTTTTACAAACTGACAAAAAAATTAATCAGGCGTAAAGCATCGTTGTCCCACTATCCAGGGTACTTGTATCAAAAACTTATATACTATGCAGGGGCGGATCCAGAGTCTTGGTGAATGGGGGAGGCACAAGTATGCGCCAAAGGCGCGACATTCTAGGGGGGGTCTGGCGTCATGTTCCCTAGAAAAAAAGCGTTTTTTTCAGTACAAATGGTGCAATTTCCTGCATCTTGAACACTGTCGAGCGTCCGTTTTACCTCGCATTCAAAGTAGATCTAAACCAGTCTAGCTTTTTTTAAAAATTCTAATATTGACGCAGGTGGCTATGAGTGTCGGTGAGTTCATAATACTAGTATCTTTATCGATATGTCTATCAACTGTAATGTCGAAATTTGTCGCCGTCGGTAACTTGTATTGTCGGTCTTTTTATTTTTCGAGGTGTAGTTGTGCACCGCAGATCCAGACTGACATTTTTTTTCGTTATATTAAAGGAGTTCGTTCGACTTTGGAAATTGTAGATCGATACGTCGATCCTTTGGAGGGATACCAGTGTTTTGATTTAATTTAATCGATAAACGGATGAACGTGGTCTGGGTGATCCAGTTGAGTTGTTTGAATCCCGGTCCTGAGTTTGATTGATCATTGGTTAATGAGGTTTAACTTCAAAGTCAACAATATTTCACTTATATCGAGACGCCACCAGCTATAGGTGTAGGTGCAGAAATATTTACCTGTGCTTTGCGGTGATGGCATTATGCAGTGCGGGTTCTTTATCGTGCCACGTCTACCGTGACAAAGGGCCTCGGTTTTTAATGTTTGTCCGAAGGACCCGCATTCATTTAATGCCGAGCAAATTTTTGGGTCAGACCTGGCCATAGACCAAACCCTCGACCTCCTTGACTTAAGGAACAAGCACTCTACCAACTGACCTGCCTGCTACATATACCGAAGGGGAAGGTCTCCTACTACCACACCCCCTTTTCCACACTTGTTTAAAATTAACTGTATGATATTCATCTTTTATTATATTACATTTTGTATTAGTTTTAAAATGACTAGTTAGTCAGTTTTATCATTATATAATGCGCAGTAAAGGTGCAACAGACAAGAATCTTGCACTAGAACAAAAAAAACACTGATTATTTCAGACTGATTTGTTTCGTAAACCCGATAATCGGACGAATAGAATAAAAAGTCAAATGAGACAGATTTTTCCCCCATTAAAACCAATTTAAAATAAAAATGTACAAAAATTTGTACTTTTATATGGAGATAGAACATCGTGCTGTAAAAATATACAAAAAAGATAATTTTGTGTGCTAAAAATTAGTTCTCTCTCTCTCTCTCTCTCTCTCTCTCTCTCTCTCTCTCTCTCTCTCTTGGCCATGTCCCTTGGTTTAAAAAGGTAAATTAGATGAATTCACGTATGATTAATGGAATCACTCTTCATAGAAGTCTCTTAATTAGTATGACTAATTAACGTTATCTACTGAAACTAACTGGTTTCTTTCACGCCTCAGCGATCAGGTAAATAACATCATCACCTAAGACTGGTCAGTACTACCTGGATTCTTTCATGCTTCAGCGAACTGGTAAAAGACATCATCACCTGATTGCAATTTCCTACCTGTGTACACGAATTAATTAATCTGTACCACTAATTAATTGGTCATTACGCTTGTTGATTTGCAATTAGCTGTGAGAGAGAGGGCAAAAGTCGGGGCAACTGGGGGGGAAGGGGCCGACTGTGCCCCCTACCCCCTACCCCCTCCTGGATCCGCCACTGACTATGCGATCAGTTTATGTATAACGTCGATTAAAAAGATTTTTATTTATGATAATAGAATATATACCGTATTTTCAAATATTTATAAAAAAAATTAAAATAGAATAAAATATCACATAAACTAAGTGTCATACCATATGCGTTTTCTATACACGGATTTGGGGTAAGGTGGGCCGGGTACCGGGATGCTTAGTAATTACAAATAAGAAATATCGACAAAATAAGAATATAGATGTAATATGCTTAGAGAGATCTTCAGAATGACACCTCAAATATGAATATCTTGAAAATTAACCAAATTAATCAGATTTCAATATACGGCATATATTCTATAAATACATCCTGTTGTTCGGTATGTTAAAAAAAGTGTTCTCTACAAACATATAAAACAGTATTTATAAGGTATTTCCGCAGCTACATATATAATTATAGTATTAAACACATTAATATGTAATACTCTCTCTCTCTCTCCAGTTTCTCTCTCTCTCTCTCTTCTCTCTCGTTAAGAATTTTATAATTTGTTACATAATGAAATTATTTATATAACTTTCTCTCATGCGGTTTAAAAATACCTCACTTATTCTTTCTCTCATAAAACAGTTTCATGTGAAATCTCAAACCATTACATCAAGTGATTCAGTGTCAGTCATTCGTTTTTTTATATTTTCTATGATATAAGGATAGATTATTACAAAATAACATTGAAACTTGTTTTTCTATCTTTTAACTTGTACTATATTTAATTTTCTTTTGAAGATTATCCGTGTATCCATCAATAAATAAAACAAGTACCGGTATTACAATAAAAAACTTATTATAATGGACAATTTTTAATAAAATTACTTAAAACTATATAGCTACAGTTTTGATCTCAAGCATTATTGAATATATAAATAATATATATATTAAAAAAAAGAAATGTGCCTTAATTAAGATTCTACATCTGATCGATAATTGATCTTCATAATTTATCTCTGCAAGCCAGATAATAAGTATATTACAGGTGAGATTTGACTTCCTGTCTTCCTTTGATATCCCTAAAAATTATTCTTCTGATGAAAGACAAACCATAATAATAAAATAATAATAATAATAATAAAAAATTATAATAAATAAATAATAAATAACTAAAATCAGATATATTTATTATTTATAGTTTTAAAAATCTGAAAGTTTTAGAGCTAGTCACGTGATCACATCTTAGATAACTGGGTACTGATATACATTTAAAATAAGTGATATGAGATCATGTCCTCCGTGGCCTAATGGATAAGGATGTAGATTGATAATCAGACTGTAGTCAGGAGAACAAGGATCGCGAGTTCAAGTCCCGCTGGGGGCAAAATTGAGTAAGTAAAGTGATAGTAATTATATGATATGTCAGGAAAGAGAACATTAAATAAAATAAATATCTGAATAAAAAGATAATCTAACAAACGAAAAAGCATAAAAAATTAATAGAATAAAATTTTAATTACAATTAAATAATTTTATTATTGATTTAAAAAGAAATAAAATTAATGAAATAAAATTATTCATAAAATAAAATAAATATTTTTAAATAAAAATTAATTAGGAAAGTAATAATTATTTTTAATATATTTATATTATTTTAAAGATAAAATAATATATATTTAATTATGTTTTCTGTATTTGTTTGTTGAAACAAACCCTTATTGATCTTAAAACCAAATTAAGATCCTTAAAATTTACTTCTACTGAAAGAAGGCTTATAGGTGGCTTATAGATGGCTTATATTTTGAAAGCTAATAAGCCATCTATAAGCCGGCTTATAGGTCATCTATAAACGGCTTATAGACGGCTTATAGGTGCTTATAGCCTTCTATAAGCCCTCTATAACCCCCCTATAAGCCACCTATAAGCTGGCTTATAGACAGTTTTTCATCTTGTGGAAGGGCATGGGTTCAAATGTCAAGATCATAGATACAAACAAATACTGAAATAATTATTTATCTCAAAAACTATAAACTTTTTGTATAGGGATGTATATTAGAATATTGGCCTAATTATGATTTTGATATTTGAATGAAGCTCATGGGTTCAAAGGTCAAGGTCAAGGTCACAGGTGAGCGTTAAGGCCCATGTGCCTCTTGTTTAACATTAGAGTAGTTTTTCTATCTGATTTTGCGAAATACAAGTTTTATCGAACATGTATGATACAGAATCTTGTAGCACCACACTGAGGTGATACAACATTGGCAGTAAAGTGCACGTGCACTTTTCATTGTGACGTCGTTAAGGGATCTCCGATTTGTCAAATGTAAACAATGGGGTAACATAGATTAGTGGTTTTCTGTGGTAAAATTTTTTTCATATAAAGTATTTTTTAAAATTATCGTAATAACCTAATAGGAAATGTCGCAAGCGCCAATCGTAGTGATACGACTACCAAAAAAAGACTTGACCCGATACTGAGGGTTGTACATACACATGTGTATAAAATATGCATTTATTAGAATTATTATTTTTAGTTTCCATCATATACTTGGGTAGTGTTAGGACTCGAAGTTGTTACATACACGAAACAAGTGTTTACTTTAACATCACCAATTATGTTTTTGTACTCTTTAAACATTAATTTACTGGTCTATTGTAAATAATTAAATCGAAGGTCAATCGAACATGTTGCTTGCCTACATCTGACATTTAGTAAAGCAATGATCATAACAAAAATTATAATCATATAGGCACTACTAATTATGAAAAATCTTTGGGTGAATTTTTACGAAATAACAAAAAATCGTCAAGTGATTTAGAGTAACCTTTGAATATAATGATGTTAAAAATAATAATAATAATAATATGAAAAAGAAGAAGAAGAAAAAGATGAAGAAAAAGAAGTAGAAGAAAAAAAGAAGATGAAGAAGAAGAAAAAGATGAAAAAGAAGAAAAGGAAGGAGAAGAAGAAGAAGAAGAAGGAGAAGTAACAACAAAAAAGAAAAAGAAGAAAATAGAAGAAAACGAAGAAAAAGAAAAAGAAGAAAAAGAAAAAAGAAAAAAAGAAGATGAAGAAGAAGAAAAAAAGAAGAAGAAAAAAAGAAGAAGAAAAAAAGAAAAAAGAAGCAGAAGAAAAAAGAAAAAAAGAAGAAGGAAATGAAGAAGAAGGAGAATAAGAAGGAGAAGGAGAAAAAGAGGAAGAACAACAAAACAGCAACAAAACTGACAACTAAGGAAGAATTGATCGAAAAATAAAATAAAAATCAATTGAAAATTTAGAGAATTCCAAAATATCTCCGCTCACTACCCTTGAATGCAAGTTTAATATGCATTTAAATTAATAATCCAATTCACAGCGTACTAATCAACCATTACACTAGTACTATTGAATTGATATATCTTATATGTCTGTGACTAGAATGTAAATTTAATAATGTTATGTTTAACGTTATCGCTGCACATCTATATAAATATTGAATAAATTTGGTCATCTCTTACAGTAGGAACACCGTATCGTGATAGTTTTTAACCTCATCACCTATAGTTTCTTCGCTTTCGTCGCACACAGTGTACAATTTAAATGAATTGCGTCTTCTTTCACGGTGGAAACACCGTATCGTTGATATTTTTGACGCGTTTACAACTTCGTGATTTCTTGTTTGCACTTTCTGTAAAGACTGTGAGTGTTGACGAAAAATAAAGATGTTTCAATCGGTTAACTGTGGTTTTATTTCCAACACCTTCTGTAAAAGACTGTTGGAGTGTCTGACTGAAAAATAAAGATGTTAATCCGGTTAACTGATGTGTTTTATATCCAACACCTTTCTGTAAAAGACTGTTGGAGTGTCTGACTGAAAAATAAAGATGTTTAAATCCGGTTAATGATGTGTTTTATATTCCAACACCTTTCTGTAAAATACTGTTGGAGTGTCTGACTGAAAAATAAAGATGTTTAAATCCGGTTAACTGATGTTTTATATTCCAACACCTTTCTGTAAAATACTTTGGAGTGTCTGACTGAAAAATAAAGATGTTTAAAAACGGTTAACTGATGTGTTTTATATGCCAACACCTTTCTGTAAAATACTGTTGGAGTGTCTGACTGAAAAATAAGATGTTTAAACGGTAACTGATGTGTTTATATGCCAACACCTTTCTGTAAAAGACTGCTGGAGTGTCTGACTGAAAATAAAGATGTTTAAATCCGGTTAACAGATGTGTTTTATATGCAACACCTTTCTGTAAAATACTGTTGGAGTGTCTGACTGAAAAATAAAGATGTTTAAATCCGGTTAACTGATGTGTTTTATATGCCAACACTTTCTGTAAAAGACTGTTGGATGTGTCTGACTGAAAAAAAAAGATGTTTAAATCCGGTAACTGATGTGTTTTATATGCCAACACCTTTCTGTAAAATACTGTTGATGTGTCTGACTGAAAAAAAAAGATGTTTAAATCGGTTAACTGATGTGTTTTTATATGCCAACACCTTTCTGTAAAAGACTGTGATGTGTCTGACTGAAAAATAAAGATGTTTAAATCCTGTAACTTCTGTGTTTTATATGCCAACACCTTTCTGTAAAAGACTGTTGGAGTGTCTGACTGAAAAAATAAAGATGTTTAAATCCTGTTAACTGTGTGTTTTATATGCCAACACCTTCTGTAAAAGACTGTTGGAGTGTCTGACTGAAAAATAAAGATGTTTAAATCCTGTTAAAACTGATGTGTTTATATGCCAACACCTTTCTGTAAAGACTGTTGGTGTCTGACTGAAAAATAAAGATGTTTAAATCGGTTAACTGATGTTTATATGCCAACACCTTCTGTAAAAGACTGTTGAGTGTCTGACTGAAAAATAAAGATGTTTAAATCTAGTTAACTGATGTGTTTTCATATGCCAACACCTTTCTGTAAAACGACTGTTGGAGTGTCTGACTGAAAAATAAAGATGTTTAAATCCGGTTACTGATGTGTTTTATATGCCAACACCTTTCTGTAAAGACTGTTGGAGTGTCTGACTGAAAATAAAGATGTTTTAAAATCCGGTAACTGATGTGTTTTATATGCAACACCTTTCTGTAAAGACTGTTGGAGTGTCTGACTGAAAAATAAAGATGTTTAAATCCGGTTAACTGAGTGTTTTATATGCCAACACCTTCTGTAAAAGACTGTTGGCAGTGTCTGACTGAAAAATAAAGATGTTTAAATCGGTAAACTGATGTGTTTTATATGCCAACACCTTTCTGTAAAAGACTGTTGGAGTGTCTGACTGAAAAATAAAGATGTTTAAACGGTTAACTGATGTGTTTTATATGCCAACACCTTTCTGTAAAATACTGTTGGAGTGTCTGACTGAAAAATAAAGATGTTTAAATCCTGTTAACTGATGTGTTTTATATGCCAACACCTTTCTGTAAAAGACTGTTGGAGTGTCTGACTGAAAAATAAAGATGTTTAAATCCGTTAACTGATGTGTTTTATATGCCAACACCTTTCTGTAAAAGACTGTTGGAGTGTCTGACTGAAAAATAAAGATGTTTAAATCCGGTTAACTGATGTGTTTTATATGCCAACACCTTTCTGTAAAAGACTGTTGGAGTGTCTGACTGAAAAATAAATATGTTTAAATCCGGTTAACTGATGTGTTTTATATGCCAACACCTTTCTGTAAAAGACTGTTGAGTGTCTGACTGAAAAATAAAGATGTTTAAATCCGGTAACTGATGTGTTTTATATGCCAACACCTTTCTGTAAAAGACTGTTGAGTGTCTGACTGAAAAATAAAGATGTTTAAATCCGGTTAACTGATGTGTTTTATATGCCAACACCTTTCTGTAAAAGACTGTTGGAGTGTCTGACTGAAAAATAAAGATGTTTAAATCCGGTTAACTGATGTGTTTTATATGCCAACACCTTTCTGTAAAAGACTGTTGGAGTGTCTGACTGAAAAATAAAGATGTTTAAATCCGGTTAACTGATGTGTTTTATATGCCAACACCTTTCTGTAAAAGACTGTTGGAGTGTCTGACTGAAAAATAAAGATGTTTAAATCCGGTTAACTGATGTGTTTTATATGCCAACACCTTTCTGTAAAAGACTGTTGGAGTGTCTGACTGAAAAATAAATATGTTTAAATCCGGTTAACTGATGTGTTTTATATGCCAACACCTTTCTGTAAAAGACTGTTGATGTGTCTGACTGAAAAATAAAGATGTTTAAATCCGGTAAACTGATGTGTTTTATATGCCAACACCTTTCTGTAAAAGACTGTTGGAGTGTCTGACTGAAAAATAAAGATGTTTAAATCCGGTTAACTGATGTGTTTTATATGCCAACACCTTTCTGTAAAAGACTGTTGGAGTGTCTGACTGAAAAATAAAGATGTTTAAATCCGGTTAACTGATGTGTTTTATATGCCAACACCTTTCTGTAAAAGACTGTTGATGTGTCTGACTGAAAAATAAAGATGTTTAAATCCGGTAACTGATGTGTTTTATATGCCAACACTTTCTGTAAAAGACTGTTGGAGTATCTCACTGAAAAAAAGATGTTTAAATCCAGTTAACTTATGTGTTTTATTATATGCCAACACCGCTATAATTGCCATATATACAGTATAGACCCGTCAAAAGTTAAACACCGAGCTGTCTATTTGGTCCCGATTTGGCAGCAAATATGGGTCCCAAGTCAGCTATATCTCGACAGCTAGGTAGCTCTTTTATCATAGCTATAGATATAACGTCTTTTTTTCGGCAGCCGAAATTCGTATTTTTTTGTTGGTTCATTGTCAATCAGTATATGCCACACATAATTTTACACACCTAGGCGTATGAAGGCCCTCAAAGGTCTTATGGTCGTCATCACAGTATTGTTAAGTTTGATGTCTGTGTTTTGGAATGCTCTGTGTATAATTGACGTCCCATAATTCTATCTTCTTTTCGCACAATTTTCGTGGCTGGTGTAGCTAGCTAAACAGGAAGTGCTTACCCTTCCGAAGCACCCGGCCTCACTTCCCTGGTCGAAGTACACGTGGCTTACCTAATTTGTCAGTTCCAAAGTTTTTTACTTTGCTTTTTGATTGTGGTTGTGATTCGGACATAGATTAGTGAGTTTGTTACCTGGGCTCAATGTAGACGTTAAGGTTTTTAACTTCATTGGATGGCTTTCATTTTTTTTACTTTGCTTTTGGAATATTAATTTGGAATGGACCGATATGTTTGTGTTGTACTTTTGGAATTGTGTTTTTAATATGAACAAATATATTTCTGTTTGATATTGGGATTGTCCTTGGGTTCTGCGCTGCAATATGTTTGGTTTACTTTTAGTATTGTCATTTAGACATGAGTCGGTATTATTTGTTTGGATTTAAGGCTAGCGTTATGGACATTGACGGTTGTCTTTGTATTTGATATGTTTTATTGTTCTTGGTTCCTGGATCGCAAAATTAGTGTTTTACTTTTATGATAGTCATAGACTGGTTTGTTTCTATATGACATTTAGAAATGTGATTAGAACATAGGCAGTATTTTTTGTGATCAAATCAAAAGCAAACATACTAATTCATATGCGAATCACAATCCAGAAGCTTGTAAAACGTTAATGGCCTATAGTAAGAAATTAAAATTTCATAAATTACCTTACCTTTTTCATCTATGACAGATGTCATGTTTAGAGAAATTCCTACTAATAAGCATGACAGCAAAACGAACACACCCATAACCAATATCAAAACTCTGGCTATCCGTTTCCGTTTTGTATTTTCGTATTCATAATCGGTTTCCCCACTTAACAGGTTGGTTGTCGAAACATTGTTCTCAATCTCACTCGACAATAACTCAATAGCATTACTTTCCTGTAAAGCCATGACGGTTTAACAGCCACAAAACTCCAATTTTTATACAGTCTGTATTGTTAACTTTCGTCTGATATACATGAATATAAATTTGTACTAATAGTAAGGTTCAGTCACATAGCTTGTCCACAATATTGTAACAAAGGTATTTATGAAAATATTCAAAAATATTTATAAGAAGTTTTTAGTGACGATTATGATTTATTTCTAGCTCACAATAACTAATACATGTCATGTCTACAGCATTGTTACAAAATTAGGAAAATATGTCCGAAATAATCATAAAAAATCCTTATGTCCATATGTTTTTTTATTCTTTGTTCACAATCGCATCACAATATCGAAATATATCCGCAAATATAGATACTAATCACATGTTCTACTTATTTGAAAATATTTCCTTCTTATGGCCATAATATGTCATTTATAGATCACAATTATTATCGAGGCACAAAGCTATATATATACAATATATATAACTATATGTGTCTTTAATGAAGAATACTTGTCTAAAACATTGTAACAAATTAATAAAAATATTTAAAAGTCTTTGTGAAAAGTGCCCTTTTGTTCAATTGTTTCTAGTTCACATCGCAGCACAGAACTGAAATATATCTGCAAATTACGATGTAAGCTTCGATACAGCTGATATTCAATATATCTGAATCTAAATTACTTGTCCACAACATCTAAAATATTTGTAATTTGTCTTAATAGCCATTATTATCCAATCCTAATTCACAATCGCAGCGTCAAACTTAAATATATCCACAAACATAGATGTAACATTTGATACAGCTTATATTGAATCCTTGTTCACAATCGCAGCGCCAAAATTTAATATATCCACAAAAATTCATGTAAGATTCGATACAGCTAATATTCAATCGTGGTACACAATCGCAGCGCCAAACTGAAATGTATCCGGGAAATTAGATTTTAAATCTCAAATGTAGAATGATACAATGTCTACAGCATCGTAACAAAAACATTACATCCACATTGTTTTTAATCCAGGGTCAGAATTACCATAGAAACACTAAAACATTTCCACAGATGGTAGAATAGTTTCAATACAACCGATATCAAAGGAATGTAAATATAGAGTAAAGTTAAGCTTAAAAAAAATTGATGTCCTGTAATACAGAATAATTCAAATACAAAAACAAGCTAAGTAGGCTTCTCTTCCTACTGAAGAAATAGTTGTTATGATGTCAGCAAAAAATGCATCCTTGTGTTAAATCAATAAGACAATACTAATTGTCGTCAAGATACACGTTGGAATGCAGCTATCAACATATTTCATGTTGGTTTTAATTAACTGACACAAATTCTACAAGTATCCTGAATTAATCATCGAACTACAAAACAACTGTTGAAAGGTGAACATTAAGCCAAAACATTAGTGCCGAATCAGCAGGTTATATTGGTCCATCTTAATCTATATAATTATTGGAAGTTTTTGTGTTGTTTGGTTCTTTACAGCTTCCGTTTGTAATCTTTTTTGGAACTAGCTATCAGTATCTAGGTAGCCAAGGTTAGACTTTGAAAGATCTGTACTGTATGTCTTTTTTAAATAAAAAAATCATTAAAGGATTTTTTGCCATTACCAAACACATCTAGAAAATGGTTATTCTTTATATGATGTATGACATCTACAGCAAGCACACATAATAAGCTATTTTATAGTTTCAGAAATAAATAAATCCTTATCTGTTTTGTCTTCTATATTTTGTATATTTATATTATTTGTTATATATATAAACACATTCCCGACAAGATTACCATTTTTTGTAAAAAAAAGTTAATCAATATCTCATTTTCTTACATTCAATGCGTTACATTTACACAATGTTATGTCGCTGATTCCTGTTAACTTATACTTAACTAAAACATCCCACCGTCATTAATAAGCCCTGCATCACCTAGCTTATTTACCGAGAATCTAGCCAATTTTATTTATATAGCCATTTTTATTTTTTTTAAAAGAAACCTTGTTTCAGCACTAATATATTATAAAATCGATTGCTTCCTAGAAGATATTATGTGTCGTTTTTACATTCCTGCAATGTCGATACCAGAATATCAATATCTTTTGAATTGCCATTTATTTCGGATGAGAAATGTTGGTTTTATAGTGTAATGAAAATTCAACTAGAGAACTCATCCGTCTTACTGTAGTATTTCTAAGATAAAGTGACAATGTGTTTATAAAAGAGTTTAATATTACTAATAAAAAAGACATTATCGGCCCGACAAATAAGTCATGGCTTCAATCTTTTTATAAAAGACATTCAATACTGCTAAAAGGTTCGAAAAGTCACAGTGATAAGGGAAATCTTTATCAAATTTAACTGATACAAATACGATATGACATATTGCATCACTGATGCATGCCTTTCTCGTTTGTCTATTGCCTATAGAGTTGTATTTGTTGGCAATTAAATAGAAAATCTAAAAAAAGTCATTTATTTAGGTAACTAGAGGCACTCTGTTGAAGTACCATTTAAATATTTTTTACAAATATAAAGAAATTATAAATTTAATTAAAGTGAAAAACTTTATAATAATATATAATAATTATAGTGTCATTGATTAATGGGGTTTGACGTCCCAGTCAAGACTATATAATTTTTATCGAGATGTCATCAGCTTTAGATTACGTTGCAGAAATTGACATTTTAATTGCGCTCAGGGTTCGTTAACGTGACGCACGTGGGACATACATATTTAAGCTCTTTTCTCGCGGTTTATATTTCGTATGGCCATGTGCTTGGCATAAGAACTGTCACTATCTTTTTTCAAGTCTTGGTCAGACCGTGTTGGGGTTCAAACTCTGGATCCCCACTTACGGAGCGATCTACCAATTTAGATACCGTAGTGGTATGATTATATGATATACCAATGCAAAGAATGCTCGTTTAATGTATTAATGTGCGTATATTTGGATATTTGGATCCCGTTTGAACAAAATTGGAATAGATTCCAATAATGCTAAGACCATACTATTTCAGTTTTCGGCCATATTTCGTGAATACGTGGTCAAAATATGTGTTTGTGGTAGCATATGTTTGTGTGTCTTCTCATGTTTGACTTAGTTTAAAATATGTTTTAGGTCCTTTGGATATTAAATAAACACGTTGATAAAACTCCAGTTTCACTATTTTGATCCAGGCACTACTCATCACTACTGATGAGAAATTGTATTCCGAAATGGTCGTCTACTGCTGTAAAGTTAATACCGGTATATATGTATGTGTATTGTGTGCAATGGTTGTTGCCAAGTGCAATTTTCAGTTGCAAGTTACATGTTTTTCTTTGAAATATTACTTTAATGACAATTATATTTACATCATCAATAAAATCGAAGAATAGGCCATTTGATTTTGATAAGTAGCGATTGTTACGGTCCTGGACCATCAAAAAAATCTGAATACCGGAGCTTTATACAAGAAAGTTGCTAACAAAACTTCACATACACAAGCGGCATGAATGTTAACTTTTCTGCCCTCTAAATGCTAGAATGAAAATAAATATATTATTTCTATTTTTATTTATTATTAATAATTTTTTGTTATGGTTTTTTTAATATTTAAGGCATCCGGTCTCTATTTTTTTGTGGAAATTCACCTTGATTGGGTGAAATATACCATTATACCTTTAGATTCCACCCGCGCAAGCGTAATGATTATGAACTTTCTGTCCGGTTAATACTATACTACAAAACACAATATCTAATATGATTTGCAGTTTCCAAAACATGAATGAATTCTGTGGTTTTATTTAAATTTCACAATTTTATAAAGGCAATTTGAGTAATTATTCGAATCAATATTTGACATTTACATAACAAGAGAAAAAATTGATTTTATTTTTTATAATGTAATTGAGAAAATTGAAATGGATAAAAAAAACTTCAGAATGAAAATGTAGAATCATGTACTTGACAACATCCTACGCAAACATGAGCACAACACAATACTATGAAAAAAAGATAAGCTTTTCCTGTTGGTATTGAAATACAGTAAAACCTGTCTATAAAGGTCATCCAAGGGAACAAATAAAGGTGGTCTCTAGAACCAGGTGGCCTTTATACAGAGGTTCAAACAATATGAATAAAGTACAATTGGGATAAAATTTTACTGACCTTTCTAAGCTTGCCCCGGTTTCACAATCATTCCTTAACTAAGATTTTCCTTAACTTAAATTTAGCAAATTTTAGCAAACTCTTTTTGAAACTAACAAAAATATTTTTAATTAACAAAATTATAAAGGTTTTTAATTTGACAGATTTAAGTTAAGGAAAATCTTAAGTTAAAAATGATTGTGAAACCGGGGCCAGGTGACATTTATATTGAGATGGCCAGTAAGGTAGGTTGGACTGTATACATAGTAGACATTTCACACAAGTACATATTAACGGAGAAGTGGTAAATGTCAAATTCCGCCGTTTTTCCATGACAAAAAAGGAAGCTGCAATGGCCTACTGGATAAGACGTCAGTCTTTAAATCCGGGTTCTTTCACCGCTGTTAGTTCGAGTCCCGGTCAGACCACATGTAAGAAAGAGAATTTTCCTTCCCGTTTGCCTTTACTGATTCACCGGGTATCAGTATAACAAACTGCGGGAGTGGTGCACTTGTCTGCGGCGTATTGACTCTGTGTGATAGCACGGTAAAGTCACCCTGAGTGCGCGCTAGTACAAGGCAGACCATATAACCCACTCGCACTATACATGCATACACAAAATTGTTCAAAGAATAATCCAATGTGATTAATAAAATAATTCTCGTCGCGAATACCTGAAAAAATGCTAATGCTACGTTAAGCAACAGTTAACCAACCAACCATCACAAAAAAGAATAATTCTATTCATTTCTTGTATTTTATTTTTTTAAAACAATAAACAACCAAAGCAAGAAAACAGATTCACTAAGACGTACGAGTAAAATGTCTCTGCGGTTGCTGAAAGCCAATCCTTTCATTAAAAATTACAAAGAACGACTGAACAATCAAACCATTCAAAAACAATAATTTTAATTGCAGGTGGCTGCTTAGGTATTTTTCTGTATAACCAAATAATAAAACTAGAAGACTTAGTGAGAAACACGCACTCCAAAAATCTTCAAGCTTGAAAATATTAGTATTTGAGGCCCCATCAGCACACTTTATACCGTAGTAAATCAAAAAATGTCGTAGCAATACTAATGTATAGGTAAACATCATTGACCTGTCCGCTTGACCTTTGATTTAAATATTCATTATGGGAGAGTTAATTCAATTAAAAGAGATAATGAGTGTATATTTGATATACCTGATATGAACACTGATCATGGCCAATGTGTATGTGTATTAACTGTGAATCCTAACACTACCCCTGTATTGTATGGACCCTTCTATATGAATATTCCTAATGAAAGGTTAAATAGACAGGTCAATGTTGTTTGCTTTTATGTGCAAGTCGTTTATGACAACATGGCGTGACGAGCCATTTCACGCTTTGGTCAAACACTACCGATGAGGATATATATTCCGAAACGGCCATCAAATGCTGTAACATAAGTACTAATACAATATGTAATTAAATAATTACGTTAATCTGAATATTTTAAAAAGATGGCATCAATTGTGCTGATTTTATCTAGTTAAAACAACTTCGTGTGTTTTAAAAATGAAAAACAAAAATACCTATCTATGTCCTAATCTCATTCCCAAAGCAAAGTTTAAACTTTGAAACTGGCACATTTATCATTTTTACTACTAACAGTGAAGTGTGATCGGCTGATTCAGAACGGTAACAACATCTTCTTTAGCTAACTACACCCGCCAGATGTGTAATCAAAACTGAAAAAATGTATACAACGTTTGGTTCGCCATTTTGTGGCAAGAGTTAGTACTAAATTTCAATGACATAATGAAAAATATAACGAGTGTTACAAAGCTAAAAATTATTTAATTAATTATAAAAAGTTAATTAATCAAAAACAATCACTACTCTATGTCAAAATTACAACCTCAAAGTATAAACAATGAATCTGATAAGTTAACATGTTAACTTCCATCAGTTAGGCCAGGTGATCTAGGAAGATAAGCACCTCCTGTTAAGTAAGCTCCACTCATCACATGTGTAAAAAACATTAAGGTATCAGTGAATTTTGACTTGGTCTCAAATTCAATTATTCTATCTTCCACTCTTTATACGAACTCTTAACATATTTTATTGACACTGATTTTTTAAGTCAATCTATCTATCTATCTATCTATCTATCTATCTATCTATCTATCTATCTATCTTTCTATCTATCTATCTATTTAATGTCATATTTGTATCCGTATTTCTGCCATTGGATAGCCGATTGTCAACTTCGTATCGTTAGTCTTGTGTTAAATTTTCGACAGGTCTATACTGTATACACAATTAATCCATGTATAAGAAAACAAAACTGACCTATCCACCAGACCTTCCTTTTAGAAATACATTCATGTGGGAGAACTCACCGAAGGAATAAACAACTTTAGTGTTAGTAAATATTACATTCTCAATACAGGTTATTTACTCTTTCAAAATAGTTTTGAAGGATTTTACGGTACTTCCTACACATAAAAGCAATGCTTTATTATAAATATGTAAATTAAAGGCCACACGAACATGTCAATTTCGTGTGTTTATACATTAACATTGCAACTATTCAATTAATTTTAATTCATTAACATTTAAACAGGAAATGTGTTTCCTGATATTATAGATTTATTAGAAATGTATAAAATAAAAATGACAAAAAGTCTGTAAAGATGAAGAACTTAACAAATGACATTAATTTAGTTAATTTAATTAAATGCTATTAATAAAGTCTCTAGTAAATTTCGTAAAATACAATTTCGCCCTTCTTTCTTCTATGATTTAAACATCTTAAAAACATTTGAATTTCCAAAATCTTGGTCAAGGTGCCCTAAGTTCAGTCATAGTAAGTCATTGTTTTAATCTTATTTCGCTGTGTCTTATCAACAAAATCAGTCCTGTGTCACTTAAAGCTTTAAAATATTTATTAAACTTAATTCATTTAGTTTTTTTCCCTGTCCATTGCATTATGACAGAGAAAAATTACAAAACATTCATTGAAATTTATTCCTTTATCTTTTTCTCCCTGTGTATTGCCATTTATGTCCAAACTGTGTTATGTTAACTTACAAAACATTTATGAATATTAATTTATTTAGCTTTTTCTCCTTGTTATATGTTTTTCAATTCAGCAATATTTCACCCAAAACTTTACAACATATATATTAAACTTTATTCGTTTAATACTTTCCTTTCGCATTACTGCAAACTCTCTGACATGCATAACTTACAAAATATTTATTAAAATGCATTAATTTAGCTGTATCTCTTTGTGTATTGTCATTTAAAACAACACTGTGGCATGTTAACATTCATAACGTTCATTAAAATGCACCCATCTAACTTTATCTCCTTGTGTCATTTAATTTAGCACTGTTTTATTCACAAAATATTTAAACTTAATAAGGACTTTAATTTTTTCTCCTTGTACATTGTCAAAACTGCAAGCACCGTGACACGCAAAACTTTCAAAACATTCATTATTATTCATTTATTTAGCTTCATCTCCTTTTGTCAGGCTATTAAAATCACTATGACACAAAATAATTACAAAACATTAATTAGAATTGATGCATGTCTCAAAATAACTATCCTTGATTGTCGCCTTCGGACAATTTGATTAAAATTGTAATCTATTCTTCATTTTTCTCTATTTTCGTTTTTTCTGTGCAGCAATTTACCTGTTTCTTAGTTGTATGATGTATCTGTTTCTCAATAATGTTTTGTTTCTCACCAAAAAGAAATCTACACAATGAAGCAAGCTGCTTATAAACAAAAGGATATTGCAAGCATAGGCTTATCAAGGCCCTCAAAAAGTTTTATGGCCGTCATCACAGTATTGTTGATAGGTTTGATGTCTCTGTGTCCAGGATTGCCATGGATATATTTGACGTCCCATAGTTCCATGTTCATTTCACACAATTTTGATTACACACGTGGCGGGTGAAGCTAGCTTAACAGAAGGTGTTTACCTTTCTGGAGCACCCGGCCTCACTTTCCTGGTGAAAGTTCACGTGTCTAACCTAACTTGTCAGTTCCAAAGTTTTTACTTTGCTTCTGGATTGTGATTCGGGCATGGATTAGTATGTTTGTTTTTGATTGATAAATATGATTTCTTCGTGTTCTGTATTTTCCTAGATATATTTGACATTCCATAGTTCCATGTTCATTTAACACTCAAATATTTTGATAACACAAATGGCGGGAGTAGATAAATCAACAAAAGATGCTTACCCTTCCAGAACATTCGACCTCATTCCCCTGTTGGAAATTCGCATATTTTAATTGCCAATTTGTCAATTTCAGTTTTATTTTTACTTTGCTTTGGGGATGTGATTTGGACATGATTAACAAGTTTGTTTTTTATAAGGGCCATACATTGTAAACACATTTTAACTCCTAAAGAAATATAGAGACTTTAAAAATAATAACAAACTTATTATATTTATTATATTTATAAATATACTTTACTTATAAATTTACTTACTATAGATTTAATATTTGTACGTTACAAATGAAAAACATACTTGACCATGTTAAAGTCAAAATGAAAAAAAAAGAAAAAACTAAAAACAAAAACTAGGAGGAAAAATTATAAGCAATCCCTGTTTAGCTAGCTACAGCTAAGTAAGATTCTATTATCAAATTCTTAATGGTAAACGTTATACTCTTGATAAATGATAAAAATGATAACTGGCTGGAGCGCCCGGCCTCGCTTCCCTGGTGGAGGTTCGCGTGTCTGACCTGGCTTGTCGGTTCCGGAGTCTTTGCTTTGCTTCTGGATTGTGGTTCGGGCGTGGATTGGTATGTTTGTTTTTGGTAATATATAAATTCAATTTTAATCAACACTTCGCAATAGGTTTTAAAAACAACTATTATTAGATGAATTCAAAGTAAATCATTACATTTTTTCAACTATTAAATCAGTTGTAGTAAATGCCACATTTTAAAGTCACAATATTGACTATCAAAAATCTTGATAGTTGAAGAACGCGAAATAATCATTGAAGTTATTTCCCTTTGAAGGTAATAGGCAAGAATGTATTCAACATATTTCCTTTGCTTTTTATTGTGCATTGCACATGAAATGACTTTTTATCTGAAAAGTTAACTATTTGTTTCCTGGGTTACTTCAGTACAGTACAATTCTCTGTTAAATAGTTTCGGTTGGAGAAAAAGTGAAAAAAAATATAAAAAAAATAAAATAAAAATAAAAATACATGCATCTCTAAATCACAATCTCAAAGAAAAGAAAAAGATATAAAGAATGATAAATTAGTGAAAGACGAGATATCCCATCTTGGAAGTGAGGTGGATGTTGATGATACTGTTAAAAGATATATTTTCGAGACTTTCTAATTTTCGCTTATTTCGCGGTCGTTTGTTTTGCGCGAAAATTGTATTATAATTATTGTGTTTTAGTGCACTTTTAAAAATGCAAAAATTTAACTACGCTTATATGTATGAATTTGCCTATGCCGCGAGAAAAAAAACATGTGGAATTAAATATATTTACAGTGGGAATTTGAAAAGCATTAGTTGAGTTTACTATTATTTCATTTTGAACAAAACCATCATTCCTAAAAATAAACTTTTAATTATCAAACTTCATTAATAATTTTGAAGAATTTTATTTCAAATCGATCGTCTAATCATAAACAAACATACTTATCCATGTCTGAATCACAATATATTAGCAAAGTACAAACTTTGGAACTGACAAGTTAGGTTAGACACGTGAACTTCCACCAGGAAAGTAAGTCTGGGTGCTCCGGAAGGGTAAGAACCTTCTGTTGTGCTAGTAACACCCGCGACGTGTGTCAATAAAATTGTGTGAAAGGGACATTGTGCTCTAGGACGTCAAATATACACAGGTCAAGCGAACGAGTCATTCTTGTTTGTATAATAATACAATCACTTTTTGCTTACGCCTGTGAGGACGGGTGATCCGGAAGGGTAAGGACCTCCTGTTTAGTTAGCGACATTTGTCACGTATATAAACAAAATTGTGTGAAAAGGCACATTGAAACTATGGGACGTCAAATATTTCCAGGGCAATCCTTGTTCACAGATACAGCAAATTATTTAAGGCTAAACCAATGGATTTTGTAAAATTACGAGTGTCAAAGGGCTGACTTTAATGTAAATACACAAGGCGCTAAAGCCAATTTAATAATTTTTAATAAATGTTTTGTAAAGTTTTGAGTGACACAGTGTTGTCTACAATGATAAGACACAGCAAAAACAGCCTAAAAATTGACTAAAAATATTACTTAATCTGTTTTGATTTTGAACTAGCCGGCTGTTCCGACATAAAATTCCTCAGCAGTAGCACTGAACAGGTTAATATTGTTTGTCCATAATACGAACTCTTTTAGCTTACATCTGTATTTATCGACATTAACCATAGTTTAAACCAATGGCTAAACAAAACACTCTATAACTGTAAATCATTGTTTCCTGACACTATGACGTCATATGTAATACTTATCCAATCATAATTAGAAGATAAGTAATCAGATGTGTTTAAGATAATTTACTATGAAGTTAAACAGATACAGCAAACTCTTACATTTTATCAAACGCTATTAGAGTAGTGATATTAAATACAAATGTTATCTACAGTACATACCGGTCAAAAGTTAAAAACTAAGCTAACGAACAAGTTCTGATTCAATTAAAAACAAACATACTTATCACAAGCCAGAAGCAATGTATGTGAACTTCCAATAAGAGGTGAGGTTGGATGCTCCGGAAGGATCAGCGCCTCCAGTTTAGCTACCTTCACCCGCCACGTGTTTAATTAAAATTAGGTGAAAGGAACATGAAACTATGGGACGTCAAATCGAGAGAAAGAAACAACAATGTAAAAAATTAAGATTCTCTACACCACTGAAGTCACATTGTATAAAATAACCATGTTAAATATAGGCAAACAATATTGACTTGTTAGCTTGACCTTTCATTTTAAATATTAATATAGTTCATATATGTGTTAATATACTGTAGATAAGGAAATTTTCGCGTCATCTAATTTTCACGTGAACGTACTTTAATATTTATTCGCGTTTTTTAATTTTCGCGTGGTCGCGACACTTTTGTTATACTTTTAATTACTTCTTATTTTTCGCGAAACTTTTATTTTTGCGACTTGTTTCACTCGCGAATTTACGCCAAAATAAAGCCATCGCAAAAATGTCCCAATTTACAGTACATACACTGTGAACGTGTTTACTCTATACAATAAGTGTTTTTGATTTTTTTTTATGTTTTACGTCCCGACTCAAGAGATGTCAACAGCTATAGATGAAGTGACAGGATATTTAACCTTTGTAATGCTAGCAGGACAATACACAGGGAGAGTTCTATAACGTTCCTCGCCTGCTGTGACACGGGTCAACGGTTTTTAAGGTTTCCTCTGAAAGACCCCGTAATTTTCAGTTTTAAATGAGGAGGGTTTAGCAAACAACACTCACTACCTATTTTAAGTCTTGTTCAGACACGTCCGGGTTCGAAACCACGAAGCTAACATTGAGCTACCGTAGTGGTCAAAATAAATGTTCTTCATGATAAAGACAAAATATACTTTCCTGACGATTATTCATCATACCGAATGAATACACCCAAATAGAATGTTATGTCTTAATTAAATAAAATCTCAAGCGGACAGGTCAAAGTAGTTGTTTGGCTTCAAATACATGATCAGTTCAACGACTATGACGTAAAAAAGTTTTTTTTTTATAAAAAGGCACTACTTGATAAAATTTTTTATTTTTTTCAGAAGACATTTTTACTTTTCAAACATATTTGAATAAAATGTGGTTTGCTGCTGTACGACGAGGTCTATTTAGCCGAGCTATGTATATTGAGTGTCCGGAAAAGTTGCTGACAGATAGGTGGGAATTGCCAAAATGCTGTCAGGATAGAGATAGAGAGAGGCCAAGATATGCTTTCATTTACCTATTTGAGATATGGATAGGTAATGAATTAGGAAGCCTGTTTTACAATGACACAAACAACGTAATACAGATGTGACACGTGACTTATTCCGCCTCATATAAAATACTTCCGTGCATTTTTGACCATTTATGTTTTAAAAGTGCACCAATCGCAAAAAAGAAAACGGCGGGGTTGATAAAAAGCAAATACCAGAAATTAAAAACAAACATACTTATCCATATCCGAATCACAATCCTATTTTTTCCTATTTCAAATATTCAAGCAACGATTGTTAATTCATATTGTCAAATACCTCTTTTTTAAATAAAGTAAATGTTGCTGCAATATTTTGTCATCGGCCCTCGCCTAGCTATGTGATTATAACTAACCTGTAAAGCAACGTTAACGTTTAGCGAACTATGTAAATATTTGTTTTAAAGTTTTGTACACTTTCATAAGCTCTTGCTAAAAATTAACATATACTTTATAGTACGAGTTTGTTTTTTCGACATTTAACATGCGACCGAGGTCTCTAGATGCGCTTGTTTGCCATTAGGACGTGGCACAATTGTCGTTCCACCGACCACGCCTACAATGTTCCACCACTGGCCGCCATCACGCTACCATAGCAGCGTCAAGGCAACTAATGACGTACTAGTGTCATTGACGTCATTAAATGACGCAATTCAGGCCGCGTTTTCATTCTTTTTGCGTGTAATTCAAGCATGCCAGGCCTTTGTCGGAACATTGTGGGCGTGGCCAGCGATACGTCAATTCTGTAGGTGCGCATCTTAGTTTTAATATAAGGTACGATTCTATTGATGCCTATGTGATTCAACAATTTTGTTGTTGCGCCGATACAAGTCTTTAGATGCGCCTTTCTGCCTTTGAAATTCGTCATAATTCTATAGGTGCGCCTATTTACCTTTAACATACCGCACAATTCTGTAACTGTGCTATTTTGAGTTGAAGATTTGCATAATTTGTTCACTTTTGCTACTAGTTATTTCACTGGTACATGACTTGGCAATACCCTTACTAAAAATTACTGACATCAACTTCATTTCATTATGCAAAGTATCTTTTATGAATTGGTAAGACAGGATTCTATCAACTCCATTACCTTTCCTAAACTAGTCAGAATTTGTGAAACAGGATAGTTAAAACACGTTAACAAGCCATTTCTGGTTATTCTACTTTCTGATTCGAAACCACCATCCGTACGTTCCTGTTCCTGGAAACCACTACAATCTTGGAATCACCTTAGTGATACTAACAGTATAGCCTGGCCGTTACACTTTTAATTTAATAATTTGGCTAATACACTGTGTTATTAAGGTAAGACAGCATGTTTCATTACCATAAATACCCGGTACACAGTATTACCATCGTCTATCGTTCTATATAAACTGTATATAACCGCTATATTACACAATTGATATGTCTGTTTCATCATTTTAAATATGTAAATTTAAGGACAAACGGCCAGGTAAAACTTGACGCACTAAACCACGCCCCTTTTCAGCAGGAATAGCTACCACACAGTCCTGTCGTAAGTTGAACTAACAGTCGAAAATCGACTTTCATTAAGCCGAGATGTGGATAGATAGTGTCCAAAAAGTAACGACAGATAAGTCGCAGGTAACGAAATTCTGTTAAAATTTAGATAGCGGTGGTTGGAGATCAGCTGCCGATTTTGTTATTCATTCGTGAGCTTATTGGTAAACGTTCGATGAGCCTGTATAGTCATGTAACTATACAGAGTTCTTGCACACGTTATAAACCATACATTGCAATATAATTATATAGGCAAACAACATTGACCTGTCTGCTTGACCTTTCATTAGGAATATTTATATAGTATGAGCCATCCATTAAATTGGTAGTATCAAGATTCATGCTTATACATACAAAATGCACATACCTACTTTATGAAGTCAGTATGACTTGTGACGTAATAGACAAAATGAACACCTGAGCTTCCTTCACTTAAATTAACTGACCTATATGATAAACATCTAAATTAAAGGTCAACGCGGACAGGTCAATGTTGTTTGACTATACACTGTATTGCTACGATAACGTAATGTTTAGATTTGAACTGTCTTTACTTGACCCCTCCTTTATTTCGGACTTTTGCTTTTTCAGTAAATGATTGGAATTTCTCACTGAAACGAAAAAAATCAGCAATTAATATTATAGCTTAAAATTGCAATTAGAATATATTTGAAACCAACATAGAAATTATATTTAGTAATAATACATTTTCATCCCCGATTTTCGAAAAAACGGAGGGTATTATTACAAACTGCGACGTTCAGCAACATTCAACCAACCAAATAAACCAAAACAATGAAGCTCTATTTTACAAAAAATGATTCATAGTATCAACATCGATGACCCGAGTTAGTTTTCTACTGGTGGGGATGGGGGGTGGGGGTATTTATTAATTGAATTCGCTCGTTAATTTAGCAATAATTTTAAGCAACTATAACACACAAACGATAAAATGGTGGAAAGTTACGCAACTGACACGCCTCGCAAAATAACAGAAACAGTATAAATGGTAGTATCTGAAAGCGGTCACATGGCAAAAAAGTTATTGTGAAAATAAAAAACAAACGCACTAATCTATGTACGAAACATAATCCAGAAGCAAAGTAAAAACTTTGAAACTGACAAGTTAGGTAAAACACGTGAACTTCCAGCTTTAGGTGAGGC
The DNA here is from genome assembly GCA_021292105.1 of Anadara kagoshimensis. NCBI lineage: Eukaryota > Metazoa > Mollusca > Bivalvia > Arcoida > Arcidae > Anadara > Anadara kagoshimensis. Next base: position 34,353,924 of record CM037867.1, on the reverse strand, counting down.
CAAGCGCTCCGGAAGGGTAAGCTTCTCTTGTTTGCAAGTCATTTACTAGGGAATACTCTTGTCATTTAAACAAATTGTAAAGGGAGACAACTTCTGTGAAGAACAACTCCATTAAACCCAAGTTGAACAATGAACAGTATCCTATTATCATATGAAAACAACAACTGTTAAGGGTTTCTGTTTATGCTTATAAACATATTTTAGGGCGTCGTCATATCGTTACTTGTGTAATCGAAACAAACAAACAGCCGACCAATGCTCTAATCACAATCCCACAGGCTAAGTAAAAGATTGGCAAATTAAGTTATGTACGTGAACTTTCCACCAGGAATGTGAATCTGTATGTACCGGAAGGATACGAACGTATGTCTAGCTAGCTACAACCCACCAAGTGTAAAATCAAAATTGAGCATAAAGAGCACTTGAAATTATAGTTTTTGGGCGTCAAATATATCCCGGGTAATTATGGATACCGAGACATCATACTCAAAAGACCATATCGTAATGATTGTTTGATTAAATGAATTACGCTCAAGTTAAGAATATTTGACTGATATTGAGACGATATTAGCTACAGGTAAAGTAACAGAATTTTGAGGTTTGCAGTTTGCTCAGGACAATGTGTAGGAAGGGTTTTTTAACATTTAAGGCCTGTGGTGGCACTTGGCATCCGTTTTGAGGTCTCTTCCGTAGATCCATCTAACTTTCATTTCTAAATACCAAAATGCTTGGCTAAAGAGCAGTCACTTCCTATTTTTAAGTCTTGATTACACATTTGCAAGGATTCGATCCAACGACTTGCGACAAACGGAGCGAGGATGCTAAAATTGAGCTATTGAGGTAATATATATAGTCCCGGATCACCTAGCCTCACTTCCCTGGTGGAAGTTCATGTGTCTAACCTAACTTGTCAGTTTCAAAGTTTTTACTTTGCTTCTGAATTGTGATTCGGACATGGATTAGTATTTTTGTTTTTTGAAATATATCTCTTGTTATGACATCCATAAAACATGTTAATTATATTTCACACTTACCAATCTCGTCTATATTCCGTGACATCATCAGAGACGTACCAATCAAAATAAAGCACACTATTAATAAACACACAAAAACAGCCACTACAACTTTTGATATTTTCTTTCTTTCTATTTCTGTCTTGTCGAGAATTTTCCTCTTTTTGGTCCCGGCATCTTTAAATACTGGTGGATTGCGAGGTAGCTCTAAATGAATCACTTGTGATGATAGGACTTCTATTTGGTCATGGTCGCCATCGGTTGTTGAACTGCAAACATCATTGTCGTGCATGCTCCAAGTTACGGTAGTTGATGTTGATATCATCACAGAGTTTCACATATCTGGTTCAGTTTTATCGGACACTTAACCTGTAAGGACAGAACAGAAAGAAGCCTCGAAAATTTAAAAGGTACGAATAACCGTTTCGTACTCAAAATTTTAAAACCAATTTTCTTACAAGTAAAAAATAATATTATGCAATCAATCAATTTCATCGTTATGATTGGCTAAAATGATTACACGTGACCATTAGGTGTACATCATTTTTTTTTAAAGTTCGGAAATCCCCTTTCATCTTCGCTACAGTAAACAGTATGGCGGCTGAAGTGTCGTCAGCTCACTCAGACGACAGTAGTCTGAAGAAATTTGCAAGCTTATCAGACGACAACTATAACAAAAAATTAATAACAAAGATGCCAGGAGAACCAAAAAGACGACGTACATGGCAGTAAATGTTTTAAAACATGTTTTTCTAAAAAAAAAATAAATAAAATAAAATAAATAAAAAAAAGTGTTAAAAAATACAAAATCTTAAGCAATAAAATGTTTAAAGAGAAGTGAATGCGTGAAAAATGAAGGATGGTTGGTTGAATGTTGCTTAACGTCGCTTCACCAATTTTTCAGCTATTCGCGACGAGAACTATTTTTTATTAATCTCTATGGTTAAATCTATGAACAATTTCGTGTATGCATGTCAAGTGCGAGTGTGTTGTATGGTCTACCTTGTACCAGCGTGCACTCAGGGCTACTTTATTGTGCTAGCCCACAAAGCCAGTACGCTACTGACAAGTGTACCACTTGTCCATTATACTGATACCAGGTGAATCAATAGAGGCCAACGACAAGAAAAATTCACTTTTCCACATGTGGTCTGAGCCAGACAAAAATAAAGGAATTGTTACTAGATACAATTAAATAAGCATGGATAATATTGTTAACCGAAGTGCTACTTTGGCGGAAGTATATAGATAAACAATTATGGACTTTTAAGTAGTTGTATATGGCGTGATGGTGACCGGAAAAATAAATATTGACCGCGACGGTAGTCAATATCACACCATATACAACCACAGAAAGTCAATAATTGTTGTTTTTCAAGTTTACCGTTGATTCAAGTTTGGCTTATGATTAAGCACTCAACATTATTTCTCCTAAAGCTTAAATGCATTGAAGATTTTACATGGGCAGTAAAATGAACCAAGTCGGAGTCATTGAAGAGTTTACAATAACCGGTTAAATGAACATAACCACCCAAGCCGAAGATAGTAAGCTATATGGGTACACTATTGGTCTGGTTTATCAGGCATGTTTAAGCACCTTTCCAATCAACCTCATGTGTAATAGGCAAATACTTAACCTAAGGGTATTGGTGTTTTCAGTGTTTTAAAAACATTTTTCTGCAATCTGTTTGACCTCAAATTCATGATGGAAGTTTACAAATTTAACTAAATTTGCCAATTTATAAGTCTTTACTTTACTGGCAAATATCCCCGAGTCGACAAATTATTTCGAAACAGCTTTCTACGTTGTATTAAGTGTCAGTAGTTGAGAAGTCCCAACGTCGCGTATTAACCGTGAGCAAAGTTACTCCATATGCAGGAGAAGCATGGTTGGCTGGTTGGTTGAATGTTGCTTAACGTCGCATCAGCATCTTTTCAGCTATTCGCGACGAGAACTATTTAATTAATGTCTATGGATTAATCTATGAACAATTTCGCTGTATGCATGTGAAGTGCGAGTGTGTTGTATGGTCTGTCTTGTACTAGTGCGCACTCAGGGCGACTTTACCGTGCTAGCTCACAGAGTCAGTACACCACAGAGAAGCCTACCACTCCCCCAGTCCATTATAGTGATACTAGGTGAACCAGTAAAGGTGAACGACAAGGAAAATTTACTTTCCCACATGTGGCCCGAGCAGCAGGAGAAGCATAGACTGTTGAAATTGATTACCTTCTGGGACTACATAACCCTAGTGTTTTTCAATATCCCTGAGTCAAGAAATTATTTGTAAGCAGCTAGCCCATTGAGTAAAAAGCCCGTAGTGGAAACAAGCTTAAATATAGCATATAAACTGTGAACAAACTAAACCATAAGCAGGAAAAGCAGGGCTGCCGTAGAGGAAACAAGCTTAAATATAGCATATAAACTGTGAACAAACTAAACCATAAGCAGGAAAAGCAGGGCTGCCGTAGAGGAAACAAGCTTAAATATAGCATATAAACTGTGAACAAACTAAACCATAAGCAGGAAAAGCAGGGCTGCCGTAGAGGAAACAAGCTTAAATATAGCATATAAACTGTGAACAAACTAAACCATAAGCAGGAAAAGCAGGGCTTATTGAAATCGACTACTATCCAGGACTCGATAACGGATGTCCCCGAGTGAAAAATTTGTTTGTAACCAGATTGCCCGTTGTATAAAGTGCCTGTAGTGGAAACAAGGTGTAACATTGCGTACTAACCGTGAACCAAACACACCAAAAGAGAAGTATGGACAAGCTGTAACACTGCGTACGAACAGTGAACCAAACACACCAAAAAAGGAGTATGGACAAGCTGTAACATTGCGTACGAACAGTGAACTAAACACACCAAAAGAGAAGTATGGGCAAGATGTAACACTGCGTACTAACTGTGAACCAAACACACCAAAAGAGAAGTAAGGACAAGCTCTAACACTGCGTATTAACTGTGAACTAAACACATCCAAAGAAAAAGTATGGGCAAGATGTAACACTGCGAACTAACTGTGAACCAAACACACCACAATAAATGTATGGACAAGCGACAAGCTGTAACACTGCGTATTAACTTGAACCAAACACACCAAAAGAGAAGTATGGACAAGCTGTAACATTGCGTACGAACAGTGAACTAAACACACCAAAAGAGAAGTATGGGCAAGATGTAACACTGCGTACTAACTGTGAACCAAACACACCAAAAGAGAAGTAAGGACAAGCTCTAACACTGCGTATTAACTGTGAACTAAACACATCCAAAGAGAAGTATGGACAAGCTGTAACATTGCGTACTAACTGTGAACTAAACACACCAAAAGAGAATTATGGGCAAGATGTAACACTGCGTACTAACTGTGAACCAAACACACCAAAAGAGAAGTAAGGACAAGCTGTAACACTGTGTATTATCTGTGAACCAAACACAGCAAAAGAGAAGTATGGACAAACTGTAACATTGCGTATTAACTGTGAACCAAACACACCAAAAGAGAAGTATGGGCAAGATGTAACACTGCGTATTAACTGTGAACTAAACACACTAGAAGAGAAGTATGGACAAACTGTAACATTGCGTATTAACTGTGAACCAAACACACCAAAAGAGAAGTAAGGACAAGCTGTAACACTGTGTATTATCTGTGAACCAAACACACCAGAAGAAAAGTATGGACAAGATGTTACATTATGTATTAACTGTGAACCAAACACACCAAAAGAGAAGTATGGGCAAGATGTAACACTGCGTATTAACTGTGAACCAAACAGTATGGACAAGCTGTTACCTTGTGTATTAACTGTGAACAAAACGCACCAAAAGAAAAGTATAGACAACATGTTACATTGTGTATTAACTGTGAACCAAACAAACCAAAGTAGAATTATGGACACGCTGTAACATTACGTATAAACTGTAAACACACTAAAAGAAAAGTATGGACAAGCTGTAACATTGTGTATTAACTGTGAACCTAACACTCCAAAAGAGAAGTCTGGACAAGCAGTAACACTGCGTATTGGTAACAAAGCTGTAACATTGCGTACTAACTGTGAACTAAACACACCAAAAGAGAATTATGGGCAAGATGTAACACTGCGTACTAACTGTGAACCAAACACACCAAAAGAGAAGTAAGGACAAGCTGTAACACTGTGTATTATCTGTGAACCAAACACAGCAAAAGAGAAGTATGGACAAACTGTAACATTGCGTATTAACTGTGAACCAAACACCCAAAAGAGAAGTATGGGCAAGATGTAACACTGCGTATTAACTGTGAACTAAACACACTAGAAGAGAAGTATGGACAAACTGTAACATTGCATTGCGTATTAACTGTGAACCAAACACACCAAAGAAGAAGTAAGGACAAGCTGTCACTGTGTAATTTATCTGTGAACCAAACACACACCAGAAGAAAAGTATGGACAAGATGTTACATTATGTATTAACTGTGAACCAAACACACCAAAAGAGAAGTATGGGCAAGATGTAACACTGCGTATTAACTGTGAACCAAACAGTATGGACAAGCTGTTACCTTGTGTATTAACTGTGAACAAAACGCACCAAAAGAAAAGTATAGACAACATGTTACATTGTGTATTAACTGTGAACCAAACACTCCAAAAGAGAAGTATGGACAAGCAGTAACACTGCGTATTCACTGTGAACTAAACACGCCAAAAGAGAAGTACGGACAAGCTGTAACACACACCAGAAGAGAAGTATGGGCAAAATGTAACACTGCGTACTAACTGTGAACCATACACACCAAAAGAGAAGTATGGACAAATTGTAACATATCATTGCGTATTAACTGTAAACTAAATACATCAAAAGAGAAGTATGGACAAGCTGTATCACTGCGTATTACCTGTAAACTAAACACACCAAAAGAGAAGTATTTGCAAGATGTAACACTGCGTATTAACTATGAACCAAACACACCAAAAGAGAGGTATAGATAAGCTGTAACATTGTGTATTAACTTTGAACTAAACACTTAGGACAAGCTGTAACACTGCGTACTAACTGTAAACTAAACACACCAAAAGAGAAGTATGGACAAGCTGTAACACTGCGTATTAACTGTAAACTAAACACACCAAAAGAGAAGTGTGAACAAGTTGTAACACTGTGTATTAACTGTAAACTAAACACACCAAAAGAGAAGTATGGACAAGCTGTAACACTGCGTATTAACTGTAAACTAAACACACCAAAAGAGAAGTGTGAACAAGTTGTAACACTGTGTATTAACTGTAAACTAAACACACCAAAAGAGAAGTATGGACAAGCTGTAACATTGCGTGCTAACTGTAAACTAAACACACCAAAAGAGAAGTATGGACAAGCTGTAACACTGCGTACTAACTGTAAACTAAACACACCAAAAGAGAAGTGTGAACAAGTTGTAACACTGTGTATTAACTGTAAACTAAACACACTAAAAGAGAAGTATGGACAAACTGTAACACTGCGTACTAACTGTGAACCATACACACCAAAAGAGAAGTATGGACAAATTGTAACATATCATTGCGTATTAACTGTAAACTAAACATATCAAAAGAGAAGTATGGGCAAGATGTAACACTGCGTATTAACTGTAAACTAAACACTTAGGACAAGCTGTAACACTGCATAATAACTGTAAACTAAACACACAAAAAAAGTATAAACAAGCTGTAACACTGCGTATTAACTGTAAACTAAACACACCAAAAGAGAAGTATGGGCAAAATGTAATACTGTGTACTAACTGTGAACCATACACACCAAAAGAGAAGTATGGACAAATTGTAACATATCATTGCGTATTAACTGTAAACTAAATACAATCAAAAGAGAAGTATGGACAAGCTGTAACACTGCGTATTAACTGTAAACTAAACACACCAAAAGAGAAGTATTTGCAAGATGTAACACTGCGTATTAACTGTGAATCAAACACACCAAAAGAGAGGTATGGATAAGCTGTAACATTGTGTATTAACTGTGAACTAAACACTTAGGACAAGCTGTAACACTGCGTATTAACTGTAAACTAAACACACCAAAAGAGAAGTTTGGACAAGCTGTAACACTGCGTATTAACTGTAAACTAAACACACCAAAAGAGAAGTGTGAACAAGTTGTAACACTGTGTATTTACTGTAAACTAAACACACCAAAAGAGAAGTATGGACAAACTGTCACATTGCGTATTAACTGTGAACTAAACACACCAAAAGAGAAGTATGGGCAAGATGTAACACTGTGTATTAACTAAGAACCATACACACCATAAGAGAAGTATGAACAAGTTGTAACATTGTGTATTAATTGTGAACCAAACGCACCAAAAGAGAAGTATGGACAAGCCGTAACACTGCGTACTAACTGTGAACCAAACACACCAAAAGAGAAGTATGGACAAGCTGTAACACTGCGTACTAACTGTGAACCAAACACACTAAAAGAGAAGTATGGACAAACTGTAACATTGTGTATTAACTGTGAACTAAACACACCAGAAGAGGAGTATGGACAAGCTGTAACACTGCGTATTAACTGTGAATCAAACACACCCAAAGAGAAGTATGGAAAAAATGTAACACTGCGTACTAACTGTGAACTAAACACAACAAAAGAGGAGTATGGACAAGCTGTAACACTGCGTATTAACTGTGAATCAAACACATCCAAAGAGAAGTATGGAAAAGATGTAACACTGCGTACTAACTCTGAATCAAACACGCCAAAAGAGAAGTATGGACAAGCTGTAACACTGCGTACTAACTGTGAACCAAACACACCAAAAGAGCAGTATGAAAAAGATGTAACACTGCGTACTAACTCTGAATCAAACACGCCAAAAGAGAAGTATGGACAAGCTGTAACACTGCGTACTAACTGTGAACCAAACACACCAAAAGAGAAGTATGGAAAAGATGTAACACTGCGTACTAACTGTGAACCAAACACATCCAAAGAGAAGTATGGAAAAGATGTAACACTGCGTACTAACTCTGAATCAAACACACCAAAAGAGAAGTATGGACAAGTTGTAACATTGCGTACTAACTGTGAACCAAACACACCAAAAGAGAAGTATGGAAAAGATGTAACACTGCGTACTAACTGTGAACCAAACACACCAAAAGAGAAGTATGGACTATTGATATTGATTACTTTATAGATTTTTAATCTAGAACTCGGTAACTTGACGCGAAATATCATAGTGGCTTACTGAGAAATAAAATATCAACACACTGTTAAAGCTCGCAAGTTAGTGCAGTACAGACTTGTCGAAAAATTAAACACTGAGCTTACGAAAGGGAGTTGACTTGTGATCGCGATATGGATAGCTAGTGAACGGAAAGCAGCTGAAATATAGATAACAGCTGCCGAACAGCTCCCCGGAAGTAAAGAGGGGAAGATGAAATGAGCTGTCAATTCGGCACTAATTCATTAGCTTATTGTTGCACTTTGGACATAATAAAGACGAATATAGAAATAAGAATGGAGTGACGCTGTTTTACCGACTGCAACTATTTTGTGAAGTGATCAGGCGGAATAACTCTTCCGGGTAAATTTCACAAACCTCGTTACCACAAGTTATCAGTAGCTGATCACTGGGTAACTGACAACATGACGCGGTCATAATGAGATTAAAACGACCTGATGACGATAAAAATAATCAAGTTAGAGATATTCCAAGCAGAACAGAAAATTAATTTAAATGTTTACATAATTATTAGATTTGGCTAATAATTATAAACTGCGATTTAGGTAAGACAGCATGTTTCTTTACAATAAACAGTCCTGGTACTCAGTATTATTGTCATATATCCATATATCAACTTTATATATAATCCATAAGTTACACAATGGATATATCCATTTAATATTGTAAACGTATTGATCTTTGTGGTGTATTAATTTTCGCTTATTTCGTGGCCGTTCTTTTTTGCACGGAAATCCATACCGAGCGAAAATTATATGCTTATTGGTATAACGGTGCTTAAAAACGCCAAAATTTCACTACGCGGAAATGTATAAATTTCATATACCTCTAAATTAAAAACACGCCAAATTAAATACGTTTACAGTATTCAAATAAAAGGACAAATGGTTAGATCAAACTTGACGCACTATACTCAATAAGTAACTATAAAAAACAAATCCCAACACCACCTATGTATTGAATGGATTCTCCCTGTAGGCAAACAACATTGACCTGTCCGCTTGACCTTCATTAAGAATATTCATATAGAATGGTGCACCCAATACATGGGTATCGTCAGGATTGGCAGTTAAGACAGTAGTAGAATAATAATTTATTAAAGTGTCACATACCAACATACAGATATCACACATAAGAATAAATATTATGGACATTATATAAAACATGTATTAAAATGTACGGTACCCTGCCTATAAAGGCATACAAGACACTGTCAAAATAGCTATATACAATAAAAATCACAAGTATCACAGAAAAATGCTAATAAATTAATACATATACACATTGCCCATGATTAATATTCACATCTTGTAGACGAAATATACCCGCGTGATCCCTATTACTTACCTGTCCATAATGAATATTTAAATCAAAGGTCAAGCGGACAGGTCATTGTAGTTTGTTTATACATGTATGTATATAGGCAAACAACATTGACCTGTTCGTTTGACCTTTCATTAGGAATATTCATATAGATGGATCGACTCGATGAGTAGGTAGTACAGTCAAACCTGTCTATAAAGCCACCCAAGGGAACCAGTAAAAGTGGCCTTAATAGCCAGGTTCAAATTATATCAATAAAGAGCAATTGAAATATAATTTTACTGGCCTTTATAACCAGGTGGCCATTAAAGCAGGTTAAACTGTAGTAGAATTCGAAGGTAATCAGGGCCAAGTTGTTCAAAGCTTGATTAGTTTAATCAATGATGAGCAGAATTTTAAAACATGAATAAAATTAAGATATCATGATCAAATCGATATTTCTGTAACAATTTTCTTTCGTTTGATGAAATTTTTATTTATTTTTCCAACATTTCAACATAACAATTTTCAATATATCTGAAATTACGCAAAATTAAAATATTGGCTAATCAATTGATTAAACTAATCAGGCTTCGAAAAACTAACCCCAGGTGCATACGGGGTCTTTGATTAGTGTTTCCAATATGTAGACAAAGAAACCACATAATCCTTATATTCATACTAAATATTTAAATGAAAGGTCAAGCGGACAGGTCAAAGTTGTTTACCTATACTTTATGTGTACGAAAATAAGCATGTACAAACCGGTTATTGAAGAACAAATTATCTACATGACCGTCATCACTCTTAGAAGTCCTATATTATAAGGTGAACTTGGTGAAACGGTTTTAAATCTGTGAATGGTCTATTGTTTATCGCAGTAGGAACTAGGACTGTTTTTCAATTACATTCGTGAAAAGAATCTTACAATTTCGTATTTATTACTTTTTTGTTGATTGAATTTCCAGTTTAACGACAAAAGAACACAGTTAGACTTATAAATGAGGAAATGTGTAAATTGGATAGTTTTAAATTGGAATTAATACTTCTTTTCTTCATTGCTGTTACAAATACCCACTACTTTAGCTCAGTTGGTAAAGTACTCATCTCATACATTGCATAACTGCCGAGGAACCGAAACGAGTCACCAGAGGGCGCGGTGGCCTAATGGATAAGACCAGGGTCTCTCACCGCTGTGAGTTCGAGTCCCGCTCGGACCACATGTGGGAAAGTGAATTTTCCTTGCCGTTGGCCTTCACTGATTCACCTGGTATCAGTATAATGAACTGGGGGAGTGGTACGCTTGTCTGCGGCGTACTGACTCTGTGAGCTAGCACGGTAAAGTCGCCCTAAGTGCGCGCTAGTACAGGGCAGACCATACAACACCCTCGCACTTCACATGCATACACAAAATTGTTCATTACTGATTTAAATAGTTCTCGTCGCGAATAGCTGAAAAATTGCTGATGCGACGTTAAGCAACATTCAACCTACCAACCAACGAAACGAGTTACTGATTTCACATAAATTCGACAATAAATAGATAAACTTTCGACAAGCCTGTACTGGAAGTGCAAAAACAGTGCACGGTGCCCTATGTAACGACAGGCGTGGTATATTAAAGAATCCGCCTTGTACATTGCCTTGAACGCACTCATTGCAAAGCTTAATATTTCTGCCACATCATTAATAACTGGTGACGTCATTGACGTTTTAGTCTATTATTTTTACTTCCAAAATAGTGTTAAACAAAGACTAGATTAGCATCAGAGCAATACATAATTGACGAATCGCCGGCCACGCCCACAATGTTTTAACAAAAGCCGCCACCACGATACCAAAGAGGCGTCACGCAACTAATGACGTACTAGTGTCAGTGACGTCATTAAACCGCGCATTTCAGGTCGAGTTTTGATTCTTTTTTGCGTGTAAATCAAGCACGCCAGGTCTTTGTCGAAACATTGTGGGCGTGGCCAGCGATACGTCTTCATGGGGTTCGCCGCTGTACCACGTGGTCAAAACCTCTTAACGTTTGTGCGGAACATTTTGAAAACGTCAACGTCACAAATTCCTGGAATAACGTCGTTTTTACGGGAAAACGTCATATTGTGCGATTCCATGTCCATTGGAAACAAGCGTTTTGCAGACAAGTTAGAAGGTATCACGTGGTACAGCGGCGAACCCCATTACATAACAAGGAAGAAAAGAAACCAGTCGGTAGTGCCACCAGAAACAAGAAAGAACGGATGAAGAACTAGAAACTGAAAAAGAGAGAGTTGAGTTGAGTAATGGTGTTTGACATCCCAGTCAAGAATATTTCACTTATATGGAGACGTCGCCAGCTATAGGCGAAGGTGCAGAAATTTTGCCTGTGCGTTGCGCTGATGGCATTATACTGCAGGGTGGTTCTTTAGTGTGTCAAATCCACCGTGACACGGGACCTCGTTATACCCCCGCTTAAAAAGTGGGGGGTATATAGAGATAGGGCTGTCCGTTCGTGTGTCCGGCCGTCCTTCCGTTACACCTTAGGGTACCTATCTCTTATCCGCAACTCCTCCTAAACTCTTCAATGGATTTTCATGAAACTTTCACACAATCTTTGTGATATAATGTAAATGTGCACCTCTTATTTAAAAATTTGATCCGGTGGATTTTTTTTATGTGTGGGAGCGGGGGGTATTTGTTGTGGGCTTGTGTCTCACAGATTTTCTAGTTTATTTTAAGTTCCCATCTGAAAGAACCGTGACTTTCATTTCGTAAGTTCGAGTGTTTGGCGAAAGAACAGTCACTACCCACTTTCAAGTATTTCTTTTTCTAACAGACATCAGAAATTAATGCAAATTCTCTCTCTCTCTCTCTCTCTCTCTCTCTCTCTCTCTCTCTGAGACATGAGGAACTAATATAAATATAAGTTTTTCATTAATTGCAGTTTTTGATACAACATCTAAATTGGGTTCGCCGCTGTACCACGTGATACCTTCTAACGTGCCTGTGAAACGCTTGTTTCCAATGTACATGGAATCGCACAATATGACGCTTTCCCGTAAAACCGACGTTATTCCGGGAATTTTTAACGTTGACGTTTTCCAAAATGTTCCGCACAAACGTTAAGAGGTATTCATCACGTGGTACAGCGGTGAACCCCATTTACCTTCTACCTTCCGACCTTAATAATGTTAGTATTTTAAAATGCTACTTGCTACTTACAAAAATACTATCCAATACAAATAAAAGTTTTATCTTTTCTATCCCCATGGCTAATATTGAATAATTAAATTTTAATACTATCCATTGTTGTAAATCTTGTTATTATATCTTATGATCCCATAGAAAACGGGAAAACGTCATATTGTGCGATTCCATGTCCATTGGAAACAAGCGTTTCGCAGACACGTTAGAATGTATCACGTGGTACATAGGCGAACCCCATTTTTTTAGGCATGCCGGAAATACTTTTTTATTTCTCCGATGACGTCATTGACGTATTGTTCACGTCATTAAGACATTGACAATCGGCTGTGTTTCGCTTTTAGATTAATGCGCCATTTTTTGTTTTAATGCGCTGGTTTTTTGTTTCATGTGTATAATTTATTAAAAGATTACATGAATGTTATAAATATAAAACTTATTTTTGAATTTAATTATAAGGAATGTTTGTAATTTTTTCTACCTAAAATTATATGGTGCACGCGTATGCATAAACCGCTTATGCCGCGTGCACCAAATAATTTTTATCTATGACCCCATAAATAGAAAAAATTACAGTCATTCCTTAAATGCTTATTGATTGTTTCAAATTTAATAACCATTCACAATTATAAAAGAAACAACCTGTTTTTCAAATCTCACAGCATCTCTCTCTCTCTCTCTCTCTCTCTCTCTCTCTCTCTGATAAGAGAAACTAATACATTCTCTCTCTCTTTCTTTTTCTCACATTATCTCTTTGAGGTATGAAACTGATACAAATATATCGCTGAGTAACTCTCTCTCTCTCTCTCTCTCTCTCTCTCTTACCTTTGGTTATTAATACGTGGTTAATCTCTAAGATAATCCACCAATCCAATAACAACTTAATCCCATTTCTTTTCTCTTGTACATCACAGGACTACATAAATATAAGAAACGGTTATCTGAGTATGATTAAAAGTCTGAAAGATTGGAGGTGTAAGAAAATAACCGGAAAAAGTAATCATGGACTATCTACTGCTCATATACCGAATCCGATTTAGAAATTAGTTTGAAGTATCCGATTTTTCTATGCCAAATATCAGTAATGTTCTAATTTATAATACGACTTATTTAGTATACTCTGTAAATCTACAAAATCAGACCACCTCACATCGAAATACAGTACAGATCTGTCGAAAATTTATCACTAATAAACAAATTACAGTACAGACCTGTCGAAAGTTTAATACTAAGCTAACAAATTACAGTACAGAACTGTCGAACATTTAGCACTAAGATAACGAAATATAGTACAGACCTGTCGAAAATTAAACACTAAGCTAACCAATTACAGTACAGACCTGTCGAAAATTAAACACTAAGCTAACGAATTACAGTACAGACCTGTCGAATGTTTAATACTGAGCTAACGAATTACAGTACAGACCTGTCGAAAGTTTAACATTAGGCAAACGAATTACAGTACAGACCTGTCGAAGGTTTAACACTGAGGTAACAAATTACAGTACAGACCTGTCGAAAATTTAACACTAAGCTAACGAATTACAGTACAGACTTGTCGAAAGTTTAACACTAAGCTAACAAAGTACAGTACAGACCTGTCGAAAGTTTAACACTGATCTAATGAATTACAGTACAGACCTGTCGAATATTTGTCGCTAAGCTAACAAATTACAGTACAGACCTGTCGAATATTTTTCGCTAAGCTAACAAATTACAGTACAGACCTGTCGAATATTTTTCGCTAAGCTAACAAATTACAGTACAGACCCGTCGAAAGTTTAACACTAAGCTAACAAATTCGATTCTCATTTCGTGTCCATTGTAAGCCATATGGTATCTCCAAAGCTTTTCAACTATTTCTTGTTAGCACAGCTTTTCTGTTGCTGCTAACTTGCTACTCTCGGCAACTGTTCAGCAACTCGAACATTCGGAAGCCGAGCTTCAACTCTTTTTCGTTAGCTTAATGTTAAAATTTCGACAGATCTGTCATGTACATCACCTGTAGCATGTTGTCATGTTCAGGATCCAAAAAAAGCTAGACATTTAAAGTCTAAAACACCTGAAATTCGCCACCACCATCCCCCCCCCAAAAAAAAGGACATACAGACGAGGTTATAATTTAGAACGAGATTTCAGCAAATTACTTTCCGCCATTGGTATTAAAAACAACCCGAAAAAAATGAGAAGAGATTTAAAAATGACCACTCACCACAACTCAAAATCCGAAAAAACTTATGACAATATTTAAAAAATGGCCTCTTACCGCAACTCAAAATCCGAGAGAAAGTGAGACGATATTTAAAAATGGCATCTCTCCGAAACTTGAATCCAAAAGAACTTGGGAACGAGGTTAAATAAATGGCCTCTCTCTGCAATTGCAAATCCGAAAGAAATTGGAATAAAGTTTTAAAAATTACCTATCCTTACAACTCAGATCAGAAAAACTTGCGATGAAGTTTTAGAAAATGGCCTCTCTACAACTGAAGATCCGAAAGAACTTACATGTAGATACTAGGTTTAAAATATTGGCTCTCTCCGCAATTTAAAATCTGAAAAAAACTTGGGATAACGTTTAAAATATGGCCGCTCTCCGCAACTCAAATCTAAAGTAACTTGAGAACGAGGTTTTAGAAAATGATTTTCCGCAACGAACTTGGGGACGAGGTTAAATAAATGGCCTCCCTTCATTGGTAATAAAAAGTAATCATGATTTATTTAAGGGAGAATAAGAGTTGTGTAAAGTAGTTACATGTGCTAGGTTTAACATGTAATCGATACATTGATTGATTTATTACACGGAGATAATTACTACTGTTTTATTTTATGGAATCTGGTGGCCGTTACTAAGGTTAAAGACGGACAAGTCTGACTTGGTTATTTAACCTTTATGTTGGAAATTAAATAGAGTGTGAGAGATAGTGAGTTAGTTAGGAAGTATTGTGTGAGGGATGGAGCTCGCGAGAGAAAAAAAAGGAAGGAGAGAGTCTGAATAGGTGAATAAGTAAGTGATGGTTAAGGGCAGTAAGCGAGAGAGAAAGAGACTCGGAGAGAGAGAGAGAAAGAGAGAGAGAAAGAGAGGAGCAATTGAATGACTGGGTGAATAAGTATGCTGAGTAATAACTAAGGGCAGTGAGAGAGAGAGAGAGAGAGAGAGAGAGAGGAGAGAGAGAGAGAGATTGATTTATTACACGTAGATAATTGCTAATGTTTTATTTTATGGAATCTGGTAGCCGTTACTAAGGTTAAAGACAGACAAGTCTGACATGGTTATCTAACCTTTATGTTGGAGATTAAATAGAGTGTGAGAGATAGGAGTATTGTGTGAGGGATGGAGCTCGCGAGAGAAAGAAGGAGGGAGAGAGTCTGAATTGGTGAATAAGTGAGTGATGGCGGCTAAGGGCAGTAAGAGAGAGAGAGAGAGAGAGAGAGAGAGAGAGCAATTGAATGAGTGGGTGAATAAGTATGCTGAGTGATTGAGTGATGACTAAGGACAGTGAGTAAGTGAGTGAGCTCGAGAGAGAGAGAGAGAGAGAGAGAGAGAGAGAGAGAGAGAGAGAGAGAGAGAGAGAATTATAGATTTATTACAGGTAGGAAATTGCCAATTTTTTTATTTTTATGGAATCTAGTAGCCGTTACTAAGCTACCAAGTCAAACAGAGTGTGAGAGATAGTGATTAAGTGTAAATCGAGACTTTATTCCGAAACAAACTTAAGTACAAAATTTGTGCCAAATGGGTTCAAAGCAAAGTGCAAAAATATTACTATGATTGAATTAAATGTGTAAGGGTGTATTCGTCCAATATTCTAGTCTCGTTGAAATCTCGTTTGAAAATAATACACTAGTGAAAGTAATGAGACTTTATTCCCAAACAAACTTAACCACAAAATTTGTGCCAAATGGGTTCAAGGCTAAATGCAAAAATATTAGAGTTGAATTAAATATTTAAGAACGTATACGTCTGATATTTCAGTCTCGTTGAAATCTCGTTTGATAATAATTCCTAAAGTATGTAACACTAGTGAAAATTATTAATGAATTTTAACAATGATTTCAATCCAATTAAATTGTGTGAAAAATGTTATATTTATTGCATGCAGATTTTGAGTATTGTAATTTTCAAGTTCTATTTTAGAAATTACATTTTTGCTCATGGTATTTCAAGAGGGTGACGCGTGCCAAATTCAAAATGAAGGGCTTGGCTCTTCATCGAATTTGACACGCGTCAAATGTTATTTCTTTATATTTACAATTCTTTCTTTTAATAACTATTTGTAACTTGGCGCTATTTTTTCAATATCTGCTCGTGTGATATAGGGTTTTTAGCCATGCGAGATCGGCGTATTTCACACGACAACGTGACCCCCTGTGTGGGTCATGACGTAATATTGCGGGGAAATTGATACACATCAAGGTTCATGGCCCCAATTGTCTTTCAAGGGAATTGCAGTACAATTGCTTCTGCGTGTTTCATCGAAGAGATAAACAGTCATATTGTTAATATGATTACGTAAAAATAATGTACAAAATTAATACATATCGCATACCAAAATCCTTTGATCTGAAATTTTAAAATTATTATAAAAAATCAAAACTGTCTATAAAGGCCACCCAACGGAACCAGTAAAAATGGCCCTTTATTGGCGGGTGACCTTTATGTACAGGTTCAAATAATATGAATAAAGAAAGGGGATACAATGTTGCTGGCCTTAATAAGCAGGTGGCCTTTATATACAGGTTCAAATGATATAATTACATTGATATTTATAAGCAGGTATGCCCTATATAGAGTTGGTCTTTAAGGCAGGTTTGAATGTATCTAGATGCAAGTTGTATTTACATCCTCAACGTTCGAAAACTTTCAAAAACGTGCAATCATTTTAACAAAAATTCACATGGACTTAATTTCCTGTAACTACAGAACGTCCTGTTCATTAAGCTTGTGTTAAATTTGGCAGTAGATTTAAATAAGCGATGTTGTATTATCGTGGAAATCCCTTACACACAGTACCACTGCGGTAGCTCAGTTGGTGGAGTGCTTGCTCCGTAAGTGGGAGGTCGTGGGTTCGATCCCCGGCCGGGTCTGACTTAAGACTTGAAAGTGGGCAGTGACTGTTCTTTCGCCAAGCACTTGGCATAACGAAATGAAAATCACGATTCTTTCGAATGGGAGAGGTCCCGTGTCACGGTCGGTTTGGCACGCTAAAGAACCCTGTTGTAATGCCATCAGCGCAACTAACAGGCAAAATTTCTGCACCTTCGCCTATAGCTGGCGACGTCTCGAAAGCTAATCATTAGACTTACGGAAAAGTTTCGCATCGGCAGTGGATTTCGACCCCTCGCTTGCTACAATGTACAGTCAAACCTTTCTTTAAAGGGCACCCTAAGGGAGCCAGTTAAAGTGGCATTTAAAGGCAGTTGACCTTTATATACATGTACAGAATAAAAAAATAAATAAAGAGCAAATGGTATAAAAAATTACTGGCCTTTATCAGTAAGTGGATCTTACTATAGAGGTGGTCTTTAACACAGGTTTGACTGTACATGTATATCTTGGCAACTGCTATCTATTGTTTTAGCAATTTTTCAGCCACTCGCTGTATTTATCTTGGCTAGTATGTACTGTGGTAGAGTTAGCTTAGTGTTAAACTTTTGACAGGTCTTTGTTGTTGTTGAATGTTGCTTGACGTCGCATCAGCAATTTTCAGCTATTCGCGATGAGAACTACTTTATTAATCTCTATGGATTTGTCTATGAACAAGTTCGTGTATGCTTGTGAAGTGCCAGTATGTTTTATAGTCTGCCTTCTACCAGTGCACACTCAGGGTAACTTATCAAGGTACTAGCTCACCGAGTCACTAGGCCGCAGACAAGCGTACCACTCCTCCAGTCACATTATACTGAAACCGGGTGAACCAGTTAAGGCAATGGCAAGGAAAATTCACTTCCCCACATGTGATCTGAGCGGGACTCGAACTCACAGCGATGAGAGACCCTGAATTTGTAAACTGGCGTCTTATCTATTAGGTCACCGTGGCCTCAAGGACAGATCTTAGTGTAAATACATGCATACCACCAAAATCGTTACTATTTTACAGTATATTACATTTAATTTCAGTTTTCGGTCTATTTGGAAATTAAGAGGTTTTTTTGTTAATTTAATTTATAATTTGAAATGGGTCCCAGTAAAAAATCACTTATATCGATACATCACCCGCTGTATGTGAAGTTGCTTGAAGTTTTACGTTTGCGGTGCGCTCAGGGCAATATGTACAGGATGGGTTCTTTGACATGCCAAACTTGTCGTGGCACTGGGCGTCGAATTTTAAGGTCTCTTCCGAAACACTGTGCAACTTTCAATTCTGAATGTCGAGTGTTTGACAAAAGAACAGTTTCTCTCTGTTATCAAATCTTGGTCAGACCCGTTCGGGGTTCGAACCCACGACCTCAAACAGACGGAGCCAACACTCTACCAATGGAGCTACCTTTGTGATACTGTACACAAATATTTATACGAATACAGTATACCAATTTTGTATTTATTGCAAATTTATTTCTAAATACCGAGTGCTTGCCCAAGCCTTTACCCGACCGGAACCAGGGTTCGAATCCATGACCTCCTACACACGGGGCGAACACTCTACCATTGGAGCTACCTTTGTGGTACTGTACAGTAAGTAGAACACAAATATTTATATAAATACAGCATACTAATTTTTGTTTTCCTTACATAATCATTTCTAAACGCCTAGTGCTTGTCCAAGTCTTTGCCAGACTCGACCGGGGTTAAAACCCATTGATCTTCTACACACAGAGCGAACACTCTACCAATTAAGCTATTTTGTGGTACTTTTCAGTGAGTAGAACACACACATATTGATACGAACACAGCATACTCATTTTTGTTTTCCTTACATATTCATTTCTAAATGCCAAGTGCTTGTCTAAGCCTTTGTCAGACCGGGCCGGGGTTCGAACCTACGATCTCGCACATACGGAGCAAGTTCTACCGTTTTGGTACTGTATTGTAAGTACAACATTTATATCGATACGACTACAGTACATTTTTTTTTATTACATGTTGGTTCAGATTTTATGGTTTTCGGTCGATTGATCATTTAGTAGGTCCTTTGTAAAATTAATGATATACAGAGGACCAAAGTGATGCAGGATTTACGACTTGAAGAACTATCGACCCAGCTCACAACTATGTGGGTATATACGGCACAGACCTGTCGAAAGACCAATCGCACTTCTATAGACCTGGCGAATAATTAACACTGAACTTACAGAAACTAGTCAAAGCTCTGATGCAATGTGGCCAAGATATGGATATGTAGCGGGCGAAAACCTGTCAAGAAAAAAGGCACCTACCGCGATATAGTTATAGTTAGGCTGTCAAATCGGAACTTATTCGTTAGCTTAGTGTTAAACTTTAGACAGGTCTGTACTATATTTCTCAAACTCGCTCATCTGTCACAAAACACCATTTTTACGATTACAACTTTATGCATAATTGATGAACCGTCGGCTGGAAGAAAACTGCGATGATAAAACATGCGTTCGTATTGAGTGTGATCCTCTCCTCTGCCAATTAGGATTAATGATTCGTATTAGACCGCCGCACCTGAATATAATTGTTAAGAACAGTATACTGACCTGTCGAAAGTTTAACACTGAGCTAACGAATTACAGTACAAACATGTCGAAAGTTACACTCTAAGCTAACGAATTACAGTACAGACCTGTCGAAAGTTTAACACTGAGCTAACGAATGACAGTACAAACCTGTCGAAAGTTACACTCTAAGCTAACGAATTACAGTACAGACCTGTCGAAAGTTTAACACTGAGCGAACAAATTACAGTACAGACCCGTCGAAAGTTTACCACTGAGCTAACGAATTACAGTACAGACCTGCCGAAAGTTTAACACTAAGCTAACGAATTACAGTACAAACCTGTCGAAAGTTACACTCTAAGCCAACGAATTACATCACAAACCTGTCGAAAGTTACACTCTAAGCTAACGAATTACAGTACAGACCTGTCGAAAGTTTAACACTGAGCTAACGAATGACAGTACAGACCCGTCGAAAGTTTACCATTGCGCTAACGAATTACAGTACAGACCTGCCGAAAGTTGAACACTAAGCTAACGAAAGACAGTACAGACCTGCCGAAAGTTGAACACTGAGCTAACGAAAGACAGTACAGACCTGTCGAAAGTTTAACACTGAGCTAACGAATTACAGTACAGACCTGTCGAAAGTTTATCACTAAGCTAACGAATTACAGTACAGACCTGTCGGAAGTTTAACATCGAGCTCACGAATTACAGTACAGACCTGTCGAAAGATTACCACTGAGCTAACGAATTACAATACAGGCCTGTCGAAAGTTTAACACTGAGCTAACGAATTACAGTACAGACCTGTCGAAAGTTTAACACTGAGCTAACAAATTACAGTACAGACCTGTCGAAAGTTTAACACTGAGCTAACAAATTACAGTACAGGCCTGTCGAAAGTTTAACACTGATGTAAAGAATTATAGTACAGACCTGTCGAAAGTTTAACACTGATCTAACGAATTACAGTAAAGACCTGTCGAAAGTTAAACACTTAGCTAACAAATTACAGTACAGACCTGTCGAAAGTTACACTCTAAGCTAACGAATTACAGTACAGACCTGTCGAAAGTTTAACACTGAGCTAACAAATTACAGTACAGACCTGTCGAAAGTTTAACACCAAGCTAACAAATTACAGTACAGACCTGTCGAAAGTTTAACACTGAGCTAACAAATTACAGTACAGACCTGTCGAAAGTTTAACACCAAGCTAACAAATTACAGTACAGACCTGTCGAAAGTTTAACACTGAGCTAACAAATTACAGTACAGACCTGTCGAAAGTTTAACACCAAGCTAACAAATTACAGTACAGACCTGTCGAAAGTTTAACACCAAGCTAACAAATTACAGTACAGACCTGTCGAAAGTTTAACACTGAGCCAACGAATACAATACAGAGCTGTCGAAAGTTTACCACTG
The DNA here is from genome assembly GCA_021292105.1 of Anadara kagoshimensis. Classification (NCBI taxonomy): domain Eukaryota; kingdom Metazoa; phylum Mollusca; class Bivalvia; order Arcoida; family Arcidae; genus Anadara; species Anadara kagoshimensis. The sequence goes on along the minus strand of CM037867.1, from coordinate 34,332,114 downwards.
AGTGTTAAACTTTCGAGAGGTCTGTACTGTAATTTTTTAGCTTGGTGTTAAACTTTCGACAGGTCTGTACTGTAATTTGTTAGCTTGGTGTTTAAACTTTCGACAGGTCTGTACTGTAATTCGTTAGCTTGGTGTTAAACTTTCGAGAGGTCTGTACTGTATTTTGTTAGCTCAGTGTTAAACTTTTAACAGGTCGACATGTATTTCGTTAGCTTAATGTTAAACTTTCGACATGTCTATACTGTAATTTGTTAGCTCGGTGTTAAACTTTCGACAGGACTGTACTGTAACTCGTTAGCTTAGTGTTAAACTTTCGACAGGTCTGTACTGTAATCCGTTAGCTTGGTGTTAAACTTTCGACAGGTCTGTACTATAATTCGTTAGCTTGGTGTTAAACTTTCGACAGGTCTGTACTGTAATTCGTTAGCTTAGTGTTAAACTTTCGACAGACCTGTACTGTAATCCATTAGTTCAATATTGAACTTTCGACAGGTCTGTACTGTAATTCGTTAGCTTAGTGTTAAACTTTCGACAGGTCTGTACTGTAATTCGTTAGCTCAGTGTTAAACTTTCGACAGGTCTGTACTGTAATTCGTTAGCTTAGTGTTAAAATTTCGACAGGCTGTACTGTAATTCGTTAGCTTAGTGTTAAACTTTCCACAGGTTGGCACTGTATTTCGTTAGCTTAGTGTTAAACTTTCGACACGTCTGTACTGTAATTCGTTAGCTTGGTGTTAAACTTTCGACAGGTCTGTACTGTAATTCGTTAGCTTGGTGTTAAACTTTTGACAGGTATGTACTGTAATTCGTTAGCTTAGTGTTAAACGTTCGACAAGTCTGTACTGTAATTCGTTAGCTTAGTGTTAAACTTTCGACAGACCTACTGTAGATTACTTATTTTTCGCGAGTAGAAAATTTCGCGGCAAGACCATGTTGGCCTTATTCGCGAATATTTGAATTCGCGTTTTGAATCTGACTGAATATAAAAATTCGCGATTGTTTGCAGCATAAATGTAAATAATAAAATAAAGACGGACATGACACGTGTTTAAAAATAGTTCTTCTTTCTCTGTTAAAATGTTCCGCCGTTTGATCGGAGAACCAATTAGTAGGTTAATCTCTTGAACCAATCAATAAAGAATTATAACAAATGTATAGTTGTTTGGTTTTCTTTTTTACTAAGGTGAGTAGTATTCACTACTGGAGTGAGGTGAGTAGTGAGTAGTATTTACTGGTCTTATTAATAATAATAAATATTAATGTACCGGATTTAAAATGAACACTCCACGCTAAGTGGCTCCTTCAATCGTTGGAAGAGCTGAAGGGAAAAAGTCAACTTATATTGTCAAGCACGCTTGGGACACTCACAGTTGTTAGTTTTGCCAAGATGTACTAGTATTTATACAGTTTGTGACAGTTCTTTGTCTATGGGATTAATTTGTATTTTTGTATTTAATTACATAAATTAAACAACGAATTCTTTAAAGTTCTTTTCAAAAGTTACGCATTTTAGCATATAGGTATTGCTCTTGAAACAAGAGGATATACGTTCAGTATACTACAACTAAAATTCGACATATCGGAGAGAGTGAGAGAGAGAGAGAGAGAGAGAGAGGGGTTTACATACAAGTACAGTAATGTACTACGTAAAGACACGGTTTACTAACCCCATACACACCTGTATAATTACCGGATTAAGATAATTACCGGATTGATTACAAGATGGCTTCCATGGCGGTCTTGTTTATATTCAAAACTTTATTGATCGATTTCATCAAAAGTATTTAATTAAACATGATAAAATTCATAAATAATGTTGATATATGTACAATAATAATTTAAACAAAATCTCAAGGTCGTGTGTTAAACACAGAATTGTGTGGTGTAAGTTGTATATCATCAAATTCCCTGTATCGTGTCATTTAGTACCGGTATGACCGTATCGGAAATGTCAACATAGAAATATCTGCGTGCTGGAAATATTCGCGTGATATTTGAATTCGCGAATGAGATGATTCGCGAATTTACGCGAAAATAAATCTCTCGCGAAATAAAAGTAATCTACAGTATACTGTAATCCATTAGTTCAATGTTGAACTTTCGACAGGTCTGTACTGTAATTCGTTAGCTTAGTGTTAAACTTTCCACAGGTTGGCACTGTATTTCGTTACCTTAGTGTTAAACTTTCGACAGGTCTGTACTGTAATTCATTAGCTTAGTGTTAAACTTTCGACAGGTCTGTACTGTTATTCGTTAGCTTAGTGTTAAACTTTCGACAGGTCTGTACTGTAATTCATTAGCTTGGTGTTAAATTTTCGACAGGTCTGTACTGTAATTCGTTAGCTTAGTGTTAAACTTTTGACAGGTCTGTACTGTAATAGGTCTGTACTGTAATTCGTTAGCTTAGTGTTAAACTTTTGACAGGTCTGTACTGTAATTCGTTAGCTTAGTGTTAATTTTCGTCAGGTCTGTATTGAAATCGTTACCTTGGTGTTAAACTTTCGACAGGACTGTACTGTAATTCGTTAGCTTAGCGGTAAACTTTCGACAGGTCTGTACTGTAATTCGTTAGCTCAGTGGTAAACTTTCGACAGGTCTTTACTGTAATTCGTTAGCTTAATGTTAAACTTTCGACAGGTCTGTACTGTAATTCGTTAGCTTAGTGTTAAACTTTCGACAGGTCTGTACTGTAATTCGTTAGCTTATTGTTAAACTTTCGACAGGTCTGTACTGTAATTCGTTAGCGTATTTTTAAACTTTCGACAGGTCTGTACTGTACTCCACACTTGATACTGGCACAGTACAGACCTGTCGAAAATTTCGAAAAGTTCGGCTGCCATTTGCAAGGCATGGAAAGCTAGTGGGCGAAAAAAATTCTGAGAGATAAAAGCACATGCCGAAAAAGCAGTCTAGATATAGTTCAGGGGGAGGGAGGGGCAAGATTAGCTACCGGTTCGAAACTAATTCGTAAGCTTAGTGTTACGTTGTGACAGGTCTGTAAAAATGTACAGATACGTCACAAATTTCCTCTGGGCTACTGTGTGACGGGGTTAGATTGCGATTGCGGAATATTTAGTCGCGCTGACTGAGGAGTGCCGTTTTAAACTCCTCAGTTTTGGTGGTACACTATATATTGTCTTCCAGGTGGTTCCAGTCAATTGCTTTTATCACAAATAGAGTTTTTACGTGTGGCACAATAACTACTCTGGAATTGTTCCCTACTTGGTTGTCAATAATGTTTTTGCTTACAAAGTCTTGTGCTTTGTGGCTCTTATTTCACGTTTTGGTCTTTGATATGTTATTAAACCGTTTGGAGGGAGCGTCGGTATCTGTCCCTCAACCACTTAATAGAAGAAAATCAGCCTCTCTTGTTGTCTTTTGGATTGCAATGTTGGTAGTTCCAGGTCCATTAGCATCTTGGTAAGAGTGCCTTCTTCTCTAGATTTGTAGTTCTGAGTGATAAACCTTGATAAACCATTACATGAAAATAATCTTTTGAAATAATGTGGTTGCGAATTTTCTTGGGGTGTTAAACATTTATGGTGATAAAGAGACATAAAACTTTAGAATGAGATAAAGAAGAAGATAAATACAGTACAGACCTGTCAAAAGTTGAACACCGAACTAACAAAATCGAGACGAAGTGACCGAGGTATGGATAGCTGGTGGGCCGAAAAGTTGCCCAGCGATTGATAGATGGTAAGGGTCGAGATACAAAATGAGATGAGCTTCGGGCTGACTTTTATTCGTTAGCTCAGTGTTAAACTTTGACAGGTCTGTACTGTATGTGTTTTATATTCGGCGTCTTTATAAAACAAAAAACACTTAACAATCAGATAAAAAAACATTTACTACTATGATAAAACTATATAATCTAACAGACTGTATAAGTTTAATAAACTTGTACCGTATTTAACCATTTAACCGTCATTTTTCTATAAATCTATACGCTGTATAAACTTGTACCGTATTTAACCATTTAACCGTCATTTTTCTATAAATCTATACGCTGTATAAACTTGTACCGTATTTAACCTTTTAAACGTCATTTTCCTATAAGCTATACGCTGTATATTGTTATAAGTTTAATAAATTTGTACCGTATTTAACCATTTAACCGCCAATTCCCTATAAATCTATACGCTTTATAAAGTTGTACCATTTTTAACCGTCATTTTCCTATAAATTTGTACGCTGTATAAACTTGTACCGTATTTAACCATTTAACCGTCATTTTCCCATAAATCTATACCCTGTATAATGTTCGACGTTTTATAAACTTGTGCCGTAGTTAACCATTTCAACCGCCAATTTCTTATAAATCCATACGCTTTATAAAGTTGTACCGTTTTTAACCGTCATTTCCCTCTAATCTATACCCTGTATAAACTTGTACCGTATTAACCTTATAACTGCCATTTTCCCATAAATCTATACCCTGTATAATGTTCGACGTTTTATAAACTTGTGCCGTAGTTAACCATTTCAACCGCCAATTTCTTATAAATCCATACGCTTTATAAAGTTGTACCGTTTTTAACCGTCATTTCCCTCTAATCTATACCCTGTATAAACTTGTACCGTATTACCTTATAACTGCCATTTTCCTATAATCTATACCCTGTATAATGTTCGACGTTTTATAAACTTGTGCCGTAGTTAACCATTTCAACCGCCAATTTCTTATAAATCCATACGCTTTATAAACTTGTACCGTATCTAACCTCATAACTGTCATTTTCCTCTAATCTATACCCTGTATAAACTTGTACCGTATTAACCTTATAACTGCCATTTTCCAATAATCTATACCCTGTATAATGTTCGACGTTTTATAAACTTGTGCCGTAGTTAACCATTTCAACCGCCAATTTCTTATAAATCCATACGCTTTATAAACTTGTACCGTATTTAACCTCATAACTGTCATTTTCCTCTAATCTATACCCTGTATAAACTTGTACCGTATTAACCTTATAACTGCCATTTTCCTATAATCTATACCCTGTATAATGTTCGACGTTTTATAAACTTGTGCCGTAGTTAACCATTTCAACCGCCAATTTCTTATAAATCCATACGCTTTATAAAGTTGTACCGTTTTTAACCGTCATTTCCCTCTAATCTATACCCTGTATAAACTTGTACCGTATTAACCTTTAACTGCCATTTTCCTATAATCTATACCCTGTATAATGTTCGACGTTTATAAACTTGTGCCGTAGTTAACCATTTCAACCGCCAATTTCTTATAAATCCATACGCTTTATAAACTTGTACCGTATTTAACCTCATAACGTCATTTTCCTCTAATCTATACCCTGTATAAACTTGTACCGTATTAACCTTATAACTGCCATTTTCCTATAATCTATACCCTGTATAATGTTCGACGTTTTATAAACTTGTGCCGTAGTTAACCATTTCAACCGCCAATTTCTTATAAATCCATACGCTTTATAAACTTGTACCGTATTTAACCTCATAACTGTCATTTTCCTCTAATCTATACCCTGTATAAACTTGTACCGTATTAACCTTATAACTGCCATTTTCCTATAATCTATACCCTGTATGATGTTAGACGTTTTATAAACTTGTGCCGTAGTTAAATTTCAACGTCATTTTTCTGTAATCTATACGCTGTAAATCCTAAACGTTTAATAAACTTGTACCGTATTTAACCCTTGACCGTCATTTACCTTTAAATAAATACGCTGTATAAACTTGTATCGTATTTAAACCCCTTTGACCGTCATTACCTTTAAATCAATACGCTGTATAAACTTGTACCGTATTTAACCCCTTTGACCGTCATTTACCTTTAAATCAATACGCTGTATAAATTTGAACCATATTTAACCCCTTTGACCGTCATTTACCTTTAAATAAATACGCTGTATAAACTTGTATCGTATTTAACCCCTTTGATCGTCATTTACCTTTAAATCAATACGCTGTATAAACGTGTACCGTATTTAACCCCTTTGACCGTCATTTACCTTTAAACCAATTCGATGTATAACTTGTACCGTATTTAACCCCTTTAACCGTCATTTACCTTTAAATCAATACGCTGTATAAACTTGTATCGTATTTAACCCCTTTGACCGTCATTTACCTTTAAATCAATACGCTGTATAAACTTTTACCGTATTTAACCCTTTGACCGTCATTTACCTTTAAATCGATACGCTGTCTAAACTTGTACCGTATTTAACCCCTTTGCGTCATTTACCTCAAATCAATACGCTGTATAAACTTGTCGTATTTAACCCCTTTGACCGTCACTTACCTTTAAATCAATACGCTGTATAAACTTGTACCGTATTTAACCCCTTTGACCGTCATTTACCTTTAAATCAATACGCTGTATAAACTTGTACCGTATTTAACCCTTTGACCGTCATTTACCTTTAAATCAATACGCTGTATAAACTTGTACCGTATATAACCCATTTGACCGTCATTTACCTTTAAATCAATACGCTGTATAAACTTTACCGTATTTAACCCCTTTGACCGTCATTTACCTTTAAATCAATACGCTGTATAAACTTTATCCGTATTTAACCCCTTTGACCGTCATTTACCTTTAAATCAATACGCTGTATAAACTTTTACCGTATTTAACCCCTTTGACCGTCATTTACCTTTAAATCAATACGCTGTATAAACTTTTACCGTATAACCCTTTGACCGTCATTTACCTTTAAATCAATACGCTGTATAAACTTGTACCGTATTTAACCCTTTGACCGTCATTTACCTTTAAATCAATACGCTGTATAAACTTGCACCGTATTAACCCCTTTGACCATCATTTACCTTTAAATCGATACGCTGTATAAACTTGTACCCTATTTAACCCTTTGACCGTCATTTCCTTTTAAATCAATACGCTGTATAAACTTTACGTATTTAACACCTTTGCCCGTGATTTACTTTTAAACTCGATACGCTGTATAAAATTGTACCGTATTTAACTCCTTTGACCGTCATTTACTTTTAAATCAATGCGCTGTATAAACTTGTACCGTATTTAACCCCTTTGACCGTCATTTACCTTTAAATCAATACGCTGTATAAACTTGTACCGTATTTAACCCCTTTGACCGTCATTTACCTTTAAATCAATACGCTGTATAAACTTTTACCGTATTTAACCCCTTTGAACATTATTTACCTTTAAATCAATACGTTGTATAAACTTGTACCGTATTTAACCCCTTTGACCGTCATTTACCTTTAAATAAATACGTTGTATAAACTTGTACCGTATTTAACCCCTTTGATCGTCATTTACCTTTAAATAAATACGCTGTATAAACTTGTACCGTATTTAACCCCTTTGACCGTCATTTACTTTTAAATCGATACGCTGTATGAAATTGTATCGTATTTAACCCCTTTGACCGTCATTTACTTTTAAATCGATACGCTGTATGAACTTGTTCCGTATTTAATCCCTTTGACCGTCATTTACCTTTAAATCGATACGCTGTATGAACTTGTACCGTATTTAACTCCTTTGACTGTCATTTACCTTTAAATCAATACGCTGTATAAAATTGTACCGTATCTAACCCCTTTGACCGTCATTTACCTTTAAATCAATACGCTGTATAAACTTGTACCGTAATTAACCCCTTGACCGTCATTTACCTTTAAATAAATACGCTGTATAAACTTGTACCGTATTTAACCCCTTTAACCGTCATTTACCTTTAAATCAATACGCTGTATAAACTTGTACCGTATTTAACCCCTTTGACCGTCATTTACCTTTAAATCAATACGCTGTATAAACTTGTACCGTATTTACCCCTTTGACCGTCATTTACCTTTAAATCAATACGCTGTATAAACTTGTACCGTTTTAACCCCTTTAACCGTCATTTACCTTTAAATCAATACGCTGTATAAACTTGTATCGTATTTAACCCCTTTGACCGTCATTTACCTTTAAATCAATAAGCTGTATAAACTTTTACCGTATTTAACCCCTTTGACCGTCATTTACCTTTAAATCGATACGCTGTCTAAACTTGTACCGTATTTAACCCCTTTGCGTCATTTACCTTTCAAATCAATACGCTGTATAAACTTGCATCGTATTTAACCCCTTTGACCGTCATTTACCTTTAAATCAATACGCTGTATAAACTTGTACCGTATTTAACCCCTTTGACCGTCATTTACCTTTAAATCAATACGCTGTATAAACTTGTACCGTATTTAACCCCTATGACCGTCATTTACCTTTAAATCAATACGCTGTATAAACTTGTACCGTATATAACCCATTTGACCGTCATTTATCTTTAAATCAATACGCTGTATAAACTTGTACCGTATTTAACCCTTGACCGTCATTTACCTTTAAATCAATACGCTGTATAAACTTGTACCGTATTTAACCCCTTTGACCGTCATTTGCCTTTAAATCAATACGCTGTATAAACTGTATCGTATTTAACCCCTTTGACCGTCATTTACCTTTAAATCAATACGCTGTTAAACTTGTACCGTATTTAACCCTTTGACCGTCATTTACCTTTAAATCAATACGCTGTATAAACTTATCGTATTTAACCCCTTTGACCGTCATTTACCTTTAAATCAATACGCTGTATAAACTTGTACGTATTTAACCCTTTGACCGTCATTTACCTTTAAATCAATACGCTGTATAAAACTTTTACCGTATTTAACCCCTTTGACCGTCATTTACCTTTAAATCAATACGCTGTATAAACTTGTACCGTATTTAACCCCTTTGACCGTCATTTACCTTTAAATCGATACGCTGTATAAACTTGTATCGTATTTAACCCCTTGACCGTCATTTACCTTTAAATCAATACGCTGTATAAACTTCTACGTATTTAACCCTTTGACCGTC